>PYXC01001129.1:822500-837500 GCA_015244755.2 Tenualosa ilisha
CTTCTGCCCCTTCATCCCCCCCCACTCACACACACACACACACACACACACACATAAGCACACACACACACACACACATAAGTACACACGCCTCACAAAGCAGAGCTCTAGTGATGGCTGACCGGTTGGGGAAGTGTGTGTGACCGGTCCTCCCATGGGTGGCGGCCTCTTCTGCTGGAGCCTGTGTGTGTCTGTGTGTGTGTGTGTGTGTGTGTGTGTGTGTGCATGTGTGTGTATGTGTGTGCGCTTGTGCTGCAGGGAGTGATATGACCTCTGTAGCTGAAGATGGTATTGATGTCTATTCTGTACAGCTTACACACAGAGAAGGGTAGCAGCTCGGGACATAAATACAAGTAGCAATGCATGGTGTGTGTGCGTGTGTTTGAGTGTGTGTGGTTGCGTGTGTGTTTTGCCACTCATTGGCCCCCTGTGGGTGACTGTAGCTTAGCTTACTCCCAAAGAACAGTAGAGCTAGCAGAGCAAGGCTAACGCATTCAGATCTCAAAGAACACAGGTGTGCTTACAAGAGTGGCTGCGTTAGCATCGCCTCTACGGACTACACTGCCAGTGAGATGAAAGTGCCCACTGAATGTTTGGTGTGCAGGGATTTTCAGTGATGATAGCATCTCTGTTGCTCTCCTCATGCCTTAAGCTAGCTTAGCCTAACTTCCATCCTTTCATCCACAACAGCTTGCATGCTGTCAGAAAAGGTGTGTTTGACTTGATGGGAACTAACACCTTAATAGGGGCCAACTGTTTGATGCTGAAATTCTTAAAAAAAAAAAAAAGTGAAGCAGCCGTTTGATTAATTTTATCTATTTATTTTGTAATTCTGACTGGATCCTCTCAACCCTCTTAACTTCATCAACCTCTCATTAGTCACTGCTTTTTCAACTGACCTCTTGCCTTCATTAATGAACCAGTGCCCCCCCCCCCTTCCCACACACACACACACACACACACTTCAACACAGGCATGTGCATAAACCATCAGTTGCTAAAGAAGATTTCAACAAATTGTTTGGTGCATGATTGTTTTTGGAGGCAAAAATAATCACCACCACATACACACACACACACACACACAGACACACACACACACACACACACACAGTACCCTTACCAAACACCCACTCGCACCTCTTTTGACTCACTTGTCAAAAACAGCTGCCATGATTAATGGCTTCAATATGCCATGCTTCACAGGCCAACAAATTAATTAGTGGCCTCCATAATGTGCTTTAAAAATACTGTTGTGGTTCCGCTGCGCAGCTGATGGGCTGATGAATGGACTAGCCCCTCGCCGCGTTCCGTCCACCGCCTCTGTAGCCGAGGCCTCTAAGCGTGGTTAGCATGATTAGCCGTGCTTAGCACGGCGAGAAGGCCTCACGCAGCGCGATACTGTATTGTACTGTATAATCATTTCTTTTTGCCTTTTTTCCCCACCCACCCCCTCCTTGCTGCCCATTCAACCACAGCTGAGTAAAATATAAAAGGTGCATCAATAGCGAATAGTGAATTCTATTAGGGTATTGTGTGTGTGTGTGTGTGTGTGTGTGTGTGTGTGTGTGTGTGTGTGTGGTGGTGGTGGTGGGGGGGGGGGGGGGTGGAGTGTATGTGTGGTTGTGCGATTAATATAAGATGTACTTACAAGTCATTGATCTCAGGCTAAGTACTGTATGTAGGCTACTGCAGAATGGGCTTTCTGGCAGGAACCCAGGTTGTTGTTTTCTTCTACACTTGACTGGATTTTTGGTCAGAAAAATACACAAATGTTAAGTATCGACTCCGAGGGCATTTAGCGCCACATTTATATGGTTTTATCAGTTTCTCATTAGCATTGAATGCTAATACCCATAGTTCAGGCTCTGGACTAAAAGGCAAGGTTCTTTTCAAGCCTTGAAAAGATTTCTTTCATGCTATTAGCAAGCAGTGATGAACTAGTACACTCGGTTTGGTTGAACCTGCTTTGCCAACAATCCAGCAAGCAAAATTCAGGAGATCTGAGAAACACGGGTAGACAGGATATTTTGAACTTAATTTGAACTTGAATTCCGGGCTGAGACAAGAGGACATTATTCAATTTATGTTTACCTTAAGATCTCAAAAAAAAAACAAAGTCTTTTTTTTCTTCTTTTTTCTTTTTTTTTTCTCCTGTGGGTGGATTAGTGGAAACAGATGAAAACCTGAATGAAACTGATTTACTGTATCTCTTGCGTGACAAAGAAAAGATACTACACAAGTCAAGACCTTTCCTTTGGGACGGTTTTTCTCTGTTTGGTTTAGCCGACATCTATTCAGCCCAGATGAGCTGCTCACTGAGACCCACCCCAGATACCCATTTGTTTGTTGCCATGCGATGTGGAGACTAACAACAGCGGCAGTCATGTTCATTAGTGTAGAGAGACGTCAGTGGATCAGCAGACGCCTCAGGACCAACCAGGCCTCTTTGACATGCATCTCACTTCAGCTGTCTGACTTCGGTGGCACATTACACTATAAAGCATGAGCAGACAATCCTGCTTTCTCTCTCTCTCTCTCTGTATCCCTCTCTCTTTACTCTCTCTCCCATACAAAAATATTACATTATGTCAATATATGTAAATTGCATATGTAATGTGTATGCCCATGTTTGTCCACTGCACATATTGATACATATACATTCAAGATATATACATACACATACACATACATACCAGATATACACATACGAACCATATTTCAGACATATATCTCAGGTCGTATGTATATAGTTGATATTTATATAGATACAGTGCATAGTATATAGTATATGTACAGTTGATATTTATTTAGATATAGCATATAGTATATTTACTATTATTTATTATGTTGTACATATATGAACATATATTACGTTTTTGTGTGGGTTCCCTCTCTCGGCTCCTTAATGATAGGCTAAGTGTTGGCAGAGGCTTTGTCTGACAAGGGGAAGCTCCTTGGCACTTGAGCAGACTGGCTGTGAAGAGTGGGCAGCAAGGTGGCCGAACCCATTGGCTCTCTGCAGAAATTATAGCCGGCATGCAGGCGGGCATGTGGCTAAGTTAGTTAGTTAGCGCCCACTCGGGAGGGGAGGCACTGTGTATCTGCTCTTTAAATACAGCCGCTGTTCTTCCCACTCACACAACCTTTTCCATATGTCTCTCAGAAGCTGCGCTTCCAAGCGAACAAAAAGGAAAGGCGGTTGGTGCTTCAGACGCTGAATAAGACTTCTTGCCTTTCCACGCTCCCCATAATCGTAATTTAGCCTCTGATGAGAAACAAGGGCTAACAAATAAACAAGCCGTGTAAATATGCAACGCCAAAGCCTAAAATCGTCTGTCAGTGCGTTACTTTTATGTGTTGGTGAAAACTGCGCGATAATGACACACTTGTAGTGAAGCTGTGTTAAGACAGTCATTTGAGAGCTGGGAATGACAACAATGCCAGTAGAGAAAGAGAAGGAGGCGAGCAAAAGAAAAAAGGCAACACAAATTACAGGGACGTTTTACGAGCATTACAGGGACGTTTTACGAGCGTTACGAGTATATTTCTCTTTGGCTCGTACCAGACATAGAAAAGAGCAGCCCTTACTCATCTTCTCTCTGCCTCTAGGGAATCGCTCCTTCTCCATGCCCAGCCTTCATCATTCTCTGTCAGTCAAAATGATCATTTTTCCTCTACTGACATCCTTTGCTGGTGTGAATGTTCACCCTCTGTTGCTACATGCGCGTTGAAGCCATTTTTGCTAGCATTTACCAGCTTCGTTGGCTTCTACTGAAACACTGAATTGATAATTAGAATGTCAAGCTGTCAAGTGTGTATATTTGTGAGCGTATGAGCATATACTGCCAATTAGTTTTGTGATATAGGCTTATGGTAAGGATTATACACATACATTCACAAAATCTGTGCCCATTGTATGATGTGCGGTTTAAGACAGACATGCATTACAGAGTCCAGTGCTTAGAATGGACGAAACCAATTATTGAAGGAGGTTAATCCATCATTAAGCCTTGCTGTCATAGACCTCCTTTATCTCGGGTGTAATATTATGGAATAAGACGCATTCTGTTCATGAGTCCAGTTTCAGTGTAAGATTGAATTCAGATGAATTTCAAGTGAGTGGAAGCACTATGTGATTCACCAAGTCCACTCAAAGTGAATCAAGACACCTGTTGAGTCTTGGCAGAAACAAAGGTGTCAGTGAGTGAGGAAGTGAGTTGTGTGTCCATGAGACTGTGAAGAGAGGTCTCACAGCACATTTGGCACAGCGGCTTAAGTTTTGTGTGTGTGTGTGTGAAATGCATAGTGAAGTGGTAACACAGGCCACAAAGTCAGTGTGGCAATCCCACCCCGGAGTAGAATGCGAGATATTCGCCACGATTGGCCGCCTTGCACACTGACTGGAAATAAATTTGGGGCCCCCACAACACACACATACACACACACACACGCACACACACACACACACACACACACACACACACACAGTCACTCACAAACACATAGACACACACACACTCTCACCCAGTGGGCTGCCAAGTGTATCTTGACCACATGCTCAGAGTTCCACAGTTGGCTCAGAGCGCCTGCTCGAGGATGCAAGACGGAAGGATAGAGAGGGACAGAAAGAAAGAAGGAAGAAGAGAGGGAGTGGAGGACATAGAGGAGGTGTGTGTGTGTGTGTCGGGTGTGTATGTATATATATGTGTGTTTGGTGATGTTTAGACAGCTGCACGTGGAGTGTCATGGAGCCCTGTCAATCAGAGTGGGCGGAGGCAAGGGCAGGATGTGTGTGTCTGTGTGTGTGTGTTTTGTGTGTGTGCGTGTGCATGTGCGTGTGTGCATGGCAGGTGGTGTGTGTATGTGTGTGAGGGCAAGATGCAGGAGTGAGTGGGGGGGGGGGGGGGGTGACATTTGGTATTTTGGTCTCCTTAGTGAATCCTTCAAGAACGCCAGACAGCCACTCTCTATCATGTTGATGTCATCGCTATCCTCCTTTAGCAGGTCCACTAACTCACCAACCCTGTGGTAGGCCTCTTCAGCTTGGTCGCAACTGGCTCAGGGTCTGGATGTCTGTAAATAGATCTCCTGGTATGTGTGTGTGTGTGTGTGTGTGTGTGTGTGTGTGTTTGGTAGCATGTGTGTGTGTAAATGTGTGTACGTGTGTGTGTGTGGTGGGGTATCAATTTACCTCAGTGGCATCCCAGCAAGTGTGGCAGCTCGTGGGAGAGCATGGAAGCATGGGAGCTGTGACGTCATCACGTCGTCTGTGTTCAGAAGTGTTAGCGTTAGCGTCACGCACGGAA
The DNA here is from genome assembly GCA_015244755.2 of Tenualosa ilisha. Lineage (NCBI taxonomy): Eukaryota > Metazoa > Chordata > Actinopteri > Clupeiformes > Clupeidae > Tenualosa > Tenualosa ilisha. Next base: position 827,809 of record PYXC01001129.1, read on the forward strand.
ACCCAGTGAAAGCCGTTTGGCTTGTTTAGCTTCTCTTATGAATCCTGTTAGCAGCCGAAGCTAGTCACTAAAAAGTCACTCCTGCACTTATGCACAGCTATTTAGTCCAGATACATACTTAAGGTTAGAGCAACTAAGTCCAGCCAAGAGTTTAATCCTGCCAAATATTTTCATCTGTATTGTTTCAATGCTTTCCGAATTCACCCTCACTAAGGTCTTAGAAAACAGCCTCTGCACAATGTCGAGAGAGAGAGAGAGAGAGATGTCTGGTCTGGAAAACAAGGTCTTCTGGCAAATTCCAGCATTCAGAGCATGTGAATGATCCTGTGAGTGTCATTCTGTCAGTCTGTCTGCCTGTCTGCACAGTGAGGTCCCTTGCCGTGCCTCTCTGCTCTTTGGTCAGAGGAGCCCAGACAGACAGATAGTTGTGTGTCTGCAGTCTGGAGCTCTAGTGACCTCAAAGCTGAGAGACAGGAGTTTTTTTTAGGAGCCGGCAGGCGTGTGGCATGTCTGGACTGAGCTGAGGGAGAGAGAGACAGAGAGAGAGAGAGACGGACAGAGAGATAGAGAGAGAGAGAGGGAGGGAGGGAGAGAGAGACGCCACCGTGCGTCAGATTTGCTGTGCGGGGTTATCTCAGTTCAAGTTAAAGAGTAAGCCACTGTGAGTTGCCGTCGCCGCCTTTGTTTTCCTTTCCTTGTCAGTGGGGAAAGTGGATTTTTTCCTTTCAATCGGTGCCGTTTACGTGGTAATTTTCCGTAATGGTCTGGACCGAACTGAAATGGAGGCTTACAATAGGAGAATAGAAAACATGTAGTACATTTCTGGGTGCAATAATTTAACTGCTGGAGGGAATAATGTCGGCTCGTCTAATGTCTACACATTTCATTTAGAGCAAAACCTCCGTGCTTTTCTTTAGAAGCAGATATCCCCGGGTGAATATTTCAAGGATGCTGTCATGCTGATCATTTGGAACTGCAGTGAGCTAGATTATACATTTTCATTCACTCTCCAGGAGACATTTTGAGAGCAGTGTGTTATAGATAAAAGACCACAACAATTGTAACTATTGTGGAAAAATTATCAGTAAACATTAAGCGTTTTCTCGTCACTGCTGTGATGTCGTTAGGCATATAGTTTTTGCCCTACTGGTGATGTGTGTGTACTGTATACTGTAAGTATACTGAGTTTCTCTCAGTAGAAGCACCTTAGCAACACCACTGCTGTAAATAACACACTGCTATATTATAGACTGGTACATTGGAATCACCTAGCTGACGTCCAGTACGTGACATCCATTGTGACTGTTTGGAACTGCATAGCAAAGTTCATCCTGTTGGAATAAAGGTGCAGCTTGTATGAAAATTCCCATTGATTGTGTGTGAGAGAGAGAGAGAGGGAGGCTCAGACTGTGTCTGTCCGCTGTTGCCCACTTCAAATATTCATACCCAATTACTACTGCCATGGAGTTCAAAGTCTAATAAATCTTCAAGTGACATTTTATTAAAAGTCAACGGCAGGGCTCAAATTGAATTTGTTTGCATCATGGCCAGGACTAATCGGAGCCTTTAAAGTTTGTGACTCAATTAGTTCTGGATGTGTGTCCTTGTGTGTGTGTGTCACTGTTGTGTATGTGTGTGTGTGTGTGTGTGTTCTGTATTGTGTGTGTGCTTTCTCCTGGTCCGTCACCATCCGCGCACTCTCTGCAAAAGAAAAAAAAAAAAATCACACACACACACTCTGTCTGAGCAATGAACAGATTACTTAGCTGTTAACACTATTTGGCTACATGATCCTTGTGAAAATAGTTCGCTGAGAGAGCTCTCTCTCACACACACACACACACACACACACACACACACACACACACACACACACACACACACACACCACGTCTCCCATACATAAAGACATAAGCGTTAGTGTTGGGTTCCTCCTTAATTGAACTGTTTGCTCCTCTGCACCATCCACATAGTGATAATACTGGGAGTGACACAAGGAGGTCTCATCTTTTTTCCAGCCGTCCGGGCCACCCCTGGAGTTTGCAGCGAGCCCTTTTAATCATTGACATGCCGCACCACAGTCGCCCGCTCAAAGGACACAGGACTGGCCCAGCCTCTGTAATTTACCGCCAGATTTACAAAGTGCTGATGCTGAGAGAGAGACAGAGACAGAGAGAGAGAAAAAGAGAAAGAGAGAGAGAAAGAAAGAGAGAGAGAGAGAGAGACAGAGAGGGCAAAGATTGCACTCGATCAGCGCGCTGAATTTTAATCGTTTCCGGGCCCGCACTTTTACCACGGTTGCTATGCACTGTATAACATGTTGATTATTGTGTGTTTTGTTTATATTTTGTGTGTTTCATTTATTATTTATATTTGTATCGTTTTGTTTATATTTTGAAAGGAAGCACATATATGATTAGCATCATGAGGATCCCTGTTCCGTAGATCAGTGATAATGATCCACTGTGCAGAATGAAACAGTATTTATGGAGAGGAACAAACTTGGACAAACTGCTCTTCTGCTGGGAACACAAACACGCTAGCATGTACACAAAAGTGTGGGAAATGTGAACCGATGTACACCGATTCATTTGCTCTCCTCTTTTGTTTGTTTTTGTAGGCGTGGACAGGGACCCATGGCGATGTGAGCGAGGCCCCGCAGTGCCCAGAAGACAAAAGCATCCACAGGTAAGGCAAACTGCCTCAAGGCTGCCTCCCTCTGCCCTTCGATCTGTACTTATTATGCATTTATGAGGTACTTCTGACCTACTGAATCCTGATCACTACACTTTCAAGCACTTTTGCTGTTTCCTGCTATCTCCTGTTATCTTTTGGAATCTCTACTTTCTCTCTCTCTCTCTCTCTCTCCCTCGCTCTTTCGCTTTCTTTCTCTCTCACACACACACGCACACACACACACATGGTAATGTCTCTCTCTCTCTCTCTCTCTTTTTCTCTCTCTCTCACACACACACACACACAGTAATAGGAAGTAGGCATTTCTTGAGTGTATATCTCAATGGTTAGGACGCATCCTGCCATAATTTTGTTTGCAACACAGTGAAATCAATCCTGTCTTACTGAGAGCTCAACACCATGAATTATGACTATGAAATTGGTCCACATTACATCATTGTTTACACTTAATGCGTGAGCTGAAACAGTGTTTGACGCTCATGTTGCAATGTGGGGCACACACACACACACACACACACACACACACACACACACACACGAGTATGCACGCTTACACACACAAACCCACACAAAATGTGCACAAAATACACTCTCTCTCTCTCTCTCTCACACACACTCACACACACATACACACACAGACACAAAATCCCAGCAGCGGTGCAGGTCTCCATGACTCCCCCAATAATTTATTTAAATACTGCTGAGCAGCAGAGAGGTGAGTGATTTTGGTTGCATCCGCAGTATGCTAATGTGACGATGGCACAGCTCCACTCGACTCTGCCCAGGGACATCTGGAACCCCGCGATTTCTTTGGGACGGAAAACTAGCCTTTTCTCTCTCCATTTCTCTCTCTTTCACTCTCTCTTTCTCTCTCTCTCTGTCTGTGGCTCAGGGACATACAACTAACTGGCTCTGTATAGTGCTCTCTCTCCCCCCCTCTTTTTCTCTCTCTGTGTGGTTCAGATAGATAGTTGGTAGTGGGAAGGGGGAGAAGAGAGGAAAAGAGCAGAGAGAGGGATGAAGAAAGGAGGAAGAGAGAAGAAGGGGAGAGATTTGATTTCCATTTTGTTATTTCTTTTTAACCAAATGTTCTTATCTGAGCCCTTGAGCAAAGCATGCAAACAATCTGGTCTGTGTCTTTTTTGCAGTAGTATCACATGGTGCACGCCAGCACTTGTGTGTGTGTGTGTGTGTGTGTGTGTGTGTGTGTATGTGTGTGTCTGTGTCTGTGTCTGTGTGTGTGGTTGGAATGTCTGTCCTGGTATTTCCTGAGGGTTCGTAAACACACAGGCGTAGTCACACACATACAGATGCATACACGCAATCACTTACACATATGCATGGATATGCACATACGCACATACACACACACACACACACACACACACACACACACACACACACACACACACACTCAATTGCAGATTTTGTTTCAGCAACCATGTGTCTGTCACAATGAGGACACAGAAAACAGTGTCAGTATATCAGTGATCTGTCTTGGAATCTTGAATAACAAATAATACTGTAAAGAAGTCTGTCTTCAGCACAGCGCATACACACACAACACACACACACACACACAGACACACACACACACACACCACACATAACACACCCAGTTCTAGCAGCTCTCAACCTTACCCCTGCTATGCAATTCTCTTCTAGGTACAGCCTGTTCATCATGCAGGTATTAGGTTGATGTCGCAATCTCTCATATCAAATCAAAAGGCACTGCCTGTATGTGTAACTAGACCTGAAGGTGGCTCCCAGTGTGGATTGATTTCTAGATTATGTTGAAGAAGATAAGTGCTTGTGTTTTTGTGAAGAAACCATTCCATCCTGAACACAGATTGGTGAGCTGTATGCTAATAGATAATGGATGCTAATAAAACCTTTCTAATGGCGAGCCAGAGAGCTCTGGCTAATTCACTAAATCAGTAATAGCACCTATTATATCTGCCACATAGAACACTAATGGCTTAAATTATACAGCTTGCGAGCGCCAAGCACAAGCCGCACTTTATCTAGTGTAAAAAGAAATAAGTCTGTCTGTCTGTCTTTTTTTTTTTTTTTTTTTTTTTTTTACTGGTTTTGTGATGCAGTGTAACCAGCTCTTTTGTTTTGTGCAGTTGGTAGGTGCCATTGCATGACTGTGTGTCTTGGCCGGCACGCATTAATCTCAGATTGAGTGGAGAAGCGTGTATGTCTGGATTATTTGGCATCTCAGCGGGGGGATGTAGGTCAGCTGGAAGAGTCCATTTCCTCTCATACCCTAATCCCCATTAGTTCTGCTTTTGGCCACAACTGCAGCCCAAGGGCGCGCGTGCGTGCGTGTGTGTGTGGTGTGTGTGTGTGTGTGTGTGTGTGTGTGTGTGTGTGTGTGTGTTTTGTGCTTGCGGTGGTATTTTATCCTTGTGGTTAGTGTGTGAGATTTTGTTTGTGGCTCTGTGGATTTGGTTGCTCATACGTTGCATGCAGTCATTGACCAGGTGTCTGTTTGGCCTTTTTCTCAACACATTTGCACGTGTGTGTGTGTGTGTGTGTGAGATAGACAGAGAGAGAGAGAGAGAAATGTGAAAGAAGACCACATGGTTAACTGTATTTGTGAGATAGCCATGTGCAGTGAGGTAAACCATGTTCTTAGGGCCTCCTCTCTCCTTTACTCTCTCTCTCTCTCTCTCTCTCTCTCTCTCTCACACACACACACACACACACACACACACACACACCCACAGACAGACTCACACACACACACACACACACACACACACACACTAAGTGAGTGAGTGAGTGAGTGACTGATTGACTGAGTGAGTGAGTGAGTGGCTGAGTGAGTGACTGGGTGACAGAGAGAATCAGCCCCCCCCCCCATGTCAACTGGCAGCCTCACTGAACACTTGGTAAGAAGCACAGGAAACCCCGCCCCGGCCTGCAGTAGTAGTTACACCACAATCAATGTCACTGCCCCTAAAGGGAGCTGCACAAAAATGTGCCAACCAGGAGCCAGAGTCTTCAAAAAAGTCTCTCTCTCTCTCTCTCTCTCTCTTTGCATTGCTTTTTCTCGGTGTCTCTCAGTCATGGCAAATTGCATAGATAGCTCCTGTTTGAAATAGGAAATAGGGAAAGGCAAAGCTAGAGAGAGAGAGGTGAGGGGGCAGTAAATGTAACCAGCCTTTCATCTCTCTCTCCTTCTCTGTCATGTTGAGAAGAAAACGATCCTCAGAAAGTGATGAACTGTTCTGAGTGGACCGCTTTGTCGTGTAATGAACGCGCCTTTTACAAATCGCTCGAGATTACGATCCTTACGAACGCCACGCCGTGCCGCCTCAAGCGAGGCAAGGCGACTGTATGTCAAGACGACTATACAAACTCAGGCAAAGTGAAATATTTGACGCCATTCGCCGATTCATTTGTTATGATCCGGGAGAGACGTGTAAGAGCGAAACCAGGAGAGGAACCTGCTGGCTTCCTGTGGAAGCAGAGCTCCTCTTCTAGTTCCCTGTAGCCATCACTAAGGCTACTGTCCTTTAACTGGGCTTGGTTGAGGTCAGAGGCTGGCATAAAATAATAAATGATTATTTTTTATTGTTATTTTTTATTGTTTAGTATTGATTTTTTTTTTATTGAGCCATGATCAGTAACCTGATGGAACATGTAGATACAAAGAAGTCACATGTTTAGATTCTAAACATGTGACTGCAGTGAAAGTGTATTGTTATTGGCGAGAGACGTGTGTGTGTGTGTGTGTGTGTGTGTTTGTACTGAGGTGTGTGTGTGGGTGTGTGTGTGTGTGTGGGTGTGTTTGTACTGAGGGGTGTGTGTGTGTGTGTGTGTGTGTGTGTGTGTGTGTTTGTACTGAGGGGTATGTAGGCAAATGGAGGGAATAGAGATGTCCATAAATAGCCCACACTGCTCTAAGTGCAGGAATTCTGGGAGCAAGAATTGCTGTGTGTGTGTGTGTGTGTGTGTGTGTGTGTGTGTGTGTGTGTGTGTGTGTGTGTGTGTGTGTGTGTGTGTGTGTGTGTGTGCAGTCTTGACCTCCTTGGTGCATCAGACACTGTTCACATTCCCAGTGTGAGCAAAGGACTGTGGTCAGGCTGTTCCCTGCCTCTTATCCAGGTCAAGTTTGATGTGCTGGAACTGTGCAAGGTATAACACACACACACACACACAAACACACACACACACACACACACACACCACGTTTCCTGTCCTTTACTGCCTTATCGTGAGATGCATGAGCTGAAGCTGTATTTATTTGTTTGTTTTTGTAGGTTTGTTTGTGTGTATTTGTTTGTTATTCCTAGAAAAAAATGAGCAAGAAATATTTTGCAGAACATTTCCAACCATTGCGCTCATAGCTTCTGCAATTTGACCTTCCCTGCTTTTTTTGCTTTTTCCTTTATTTCAGGCTTTGATTATGCAACTGCCTTATTTTTAGGGAAAACAACTTTAGCAAATTGGTTTTTGCCTTAATCTGTTGACGGGACCGAAGCCACCAGTATGCATAAGAGAATGATAGAGGGAGCAACGGAAAGAGAGAGCGAGAGAGTGGTAGAGGGGGAGAAAAAGACTGTGAGAAACAGAATGAGAGAGAAAGAAAAGAGAATGATCGAAAAAGAGAAACCGAGAGAGGGGGGCAAGAAAGGAGATATAGACAGACAGAGAGAGAGAGAGAGAGAGAGAGAAGTAGGTCATTGATTTGGAACTTGGACAGTGATTATGTGCTGCCCTAGAAATGTGCTATAATCGGAGCGCTTTCATACCAAAACAGCTTTTTTCCCCCACTCCCCCCCCTCACTCCGTCTCCTCAGTGGCAGCCACTTCAAGGTCAGGATCACAAGTCAACTCCCAACATTTACCAACAAACTGACACATGAGTGTATATAAATATATGTGTGTGTGTGAGTGTGTATGCGTGCAGTTGGTTTAAGGAACACAACCGCTTGAAGAACTTAATTTTCTCGTCAAAGCAGGTAGCAGGGTAACAGTTCATTTGTGGTGCTGTTGCCATTTACTGGTCCAAGTCTTTAGTATTTAGCCTGAGCGCACATGAGGTGCAACGCACCAAACGTACAGCCATCTCTGTGTACAAAAAGGCTTGCAGATGGTGGTTGAGACAGACAGCTTGATTGTGGCAGCCCCCCTCCCCTGTTGTCAGACAAAAGGCAAAAATTGTTGGCTGTCATATGCAAAGAGGTGCATTATTTAGGAATCCGCACGCGCACCTCTCAGTGTGAAACTTCCGACTGCCTGGAGAGTGCCAACGGGGGCACCTTCTCTTTGAAGCACCTTCATGTCTTACCGGGGTCTTACGCCTCAACATTTTGGTTTCCTTTTTAAAAAAAAAAAATAGAAAGAAAAACAAGCAGAAAAAAACGAAAAAGAAATGAAAAAGAAAAACTAACACTTGTATGACTTACTGCCTCAGAAATGCCATTAATCAACTTCCTTAATTCCACATTAGCTGTTGCACGAGTCTTAACAGGGCTGTTATTACATTACTGACATGTTGTACACACCTATAACAGCCAGCGGTCAGAAGTAAAACACACAGTTGCCTTGGGGGTCACGGCTAATTGTGAATCAGTAGTCTTTCCTGAATGGGTCATGGTTGACTTAGAGAGAGAGAGAGAGAGAGAGAGAGAGAGAGAAAGAGAGAGAGAGAGAGAAAGATAGAGAGAGAGAAAGAGAGAGAGAGAGAAAGAAGGTAGTATATGCAAAGAGTCTTTGGAGCTTTGGTGTTTCATGGCAGTGTTGTCATTACATGCGCTGACGCAAGATCTAATGCTTCTGGAACGTTCTCAGACAAAGACGCCCACCCCAGGCAGAGCAGACAGATGTGAGAGTTTTCATCACTTATGGAACTGCTTCACTCACGCTATGCCAGGGAGCCGAAGCACCGTGCAGAGGAACACACATGAGTTCTGAAATGCATACTCACACACACACACACACACACACACACACACACACACACACACACACACACACACACAGAGGCACCCATGTAGGCATGCATGGCCACAAAAACAAAGCTAGTTGTGGAATTATCTGTAACCTTGTGTCCTCACCATTCACGTCTTTCTCTCTCTCTCTCTCTCTCTCTCTCTCTCTATCCCCCTCTCTTCCCCTCCTGCTCTCTGTCTGAGGGCGTGATGGAAAGAATCTAGTTCCTTGGTTTCCCCTCGTGTTGCACTGGCTGTTATTGCCCCTGGGGGAAACGGCTCATATTGTTTCAGAGACAAAGCCGATCGTGTGTGTGTGTGTCTGTGTGTGTTTGTGTGTGTTTTAGAGAGTGTGTGTGCAAGATCTCTGGGTGGTAGCACCTCACTATTTTGTCTGTCACCAGGCTGGTTGCAGGGAGAGGAAGTGTGCTTTGTTATTTCCTCCCCGTCTGGCCACTTTCTCGGCATGCCGTGCGATAGAAGCAACAGACACAGGAGAGGAGAGAGGAGAGGAGAGGAAAGAGGAGAGAGGGGGAGAGAAGCAGAGGAGAGAAGAGGGGTGGGAAAAATGATCAGGAGGAATAGGTCAATTGATGGAGGCAACTCTGAAGCTGCAGACTGACCTCCTCACTGGCAGCACCTTAACTCAGTCTTCATGTTGTCCTCTTTGATTAAAACATAACGATTCGAGACGAGATTGTTTATCTCAGGAAGATCACAGACAGCGATAGCGACAAAATAGATAAAGCAAAGAGTGTTTTTGTGCTCTCGAAGACCATGAAGCGAGAGCAATTAAGTGTGTGTGTTTGTGTGTGTGTGTGTATTTGTGTGTATGTGTGTGTGATACATGCCTCTGTGAGCTCGAGGAAGTCCCGAGGTCTGGTTATGTGAGGTGAACTCAGGGCGCGTGAGCTTGGGGGACGGGGCTGTGGTTGACAGAGCACATGGCTGGTAGCGCTGCATACCAGCTCTGCTCTGGGTTGCATGGAGCAGACGAGGAGTCTCTCTCTCTGCGGCTGGGGAAGGCAGTCCAGTCCACGCACAGTG
>PYXC01001129.1:847500-850000 GCA_015244755.2 Tenualosa ilisha
GGAGGAAGGAAGGTCTTGAAAGTGTGTGTTTGTCTTGATACATGAAAAAAATCCCCCCCCCCCAAAAAAAAAAGGAATGAATAGTAAAGAACAGACTGTATTAACTGCTGCTGACATTCTTGGCTGGTTTTATCAGATTTTCACTGATTCGTTTGATATCGTGCTAGTTAGAGCCTCTAACGGCATTGCTTCTACATGCCGAAAGCTGAGAGAAATCTCATCATTGTGGTTGTCACAATTGTTGCTGTTTTTTTTTTTTTCTCGATCCTTCTCAGTCCTGGGGCCCTTCTTAAAAAAAAAAAAAAAAAAAAAAGGTGAGGTGGTTTCAGATTGGGACCCTACTGCTTTTGGTGTCATTGTGTTTAGCCCTTAAATTTAGTTCAGTTTAAACTTGATTTTAGGGAGACACATGACCTCCCAAAAAAGATTGAAAGATTTCACTGAACATTTCATTAGAGAGTGGCCTGCTCTTTAAACTATAGGAGCTATATGTAGTTCTCGTGGAATAATTTTGACTTTCGCGTTGTCTTTGCACACTCTTGCATCGTATTTAATGCAGCAGCCACATATGGTAGAATGTGGAATTATCGACCGTTCCAAGAGAGTGTTATTAACGGTTCCCACAAGGCTTATGTTTTAACATTCCATATGTTATCTTAATGCAGCGGAAGTAGTTTGGGAACAAAATAGAATGTTCAAGCATCGGTTTTGGTTTCATTATTGAAGCATTCCATAAGATAGCCAGGCCAACAGAGTGCTGTTGTGTTTTTGCCATTACAACAGCTTGGCTGTTTCCACACATTTCTCTGATCTCAGGTCTGTTCTTGCTTGGCCAGTCCTGTCATGGAGACACCTTCAAATATTACAGGGAAGGGTTTGTGCAGACAGGGGCAAAGGTTGAACCTTGTGTCTGGGGGTGGTGGTGGGGTTGCACAAAGTCAGTGGTTGTCCCAGCTGGAGTGGGATTGGGCGGGGAGGGGGGGAGGGCGGCATCACTCTCAGGGTGGGGCTAATGGTCGCTCCCCAGGGTCGAGGTGTTGTTTCTGAGCAAAGGGAGCTGGAGGATTAGGAGCTGGGGTGGTGGGCGGAGAGGTGGGATTTTTGTCCCTCTGCGTCTGGTCTGGGAGACATTGATTTAGCTGCTGAGCCAATCGCCAGGTGAACCAAAATGTCACTGATTTCCCCCTCTCTCTCTCACCCTGTCTGTGTGTGTGTGTGTGTGTGTGTGTGTGTGTGTGTGTGTGTGAGGAGGGGTACTTTTTTCAAGTCTGTGTCACTGCACAAGCATTTCCGTGCATCCTTGTTTGTTTGTTTGTTTGTGTGTGTGTGTGTTTGTGTGTGTGTGTGTGTATGTTTGTGTACTCTTGTGTGGTGGTCTAATCTGATAAAACTGGGATTGAGAAAGAGAAAGAGGGGGAGACAGAGGGGGAAGGGAAAAGAGAGGCAGAGTGAGAGAGAGAGAAAAGAGAGAAAGAGAGATGATATCCAGGCAACCCTCTCATGGCTCTGGTGGGCTCTATTGATTTCCTGTGACTGATCAGAGATGGGGCTCTGTGCCTCTGTGCAAAATCAATGCCTCATTTTCACCTCCTCTAGGCTGGCCTTTACGTAGCATGTAAGACACATGTGAAAGTGTGTGTGCATGCGTGTGTGTGTGTGTGTGTGTGTGTGTGTGTGTTTGTGAGTGTGTGTGTTTGTTTGCGTGTGTTGGTGCTTGCATGTGCTTGTGTGTGTGCGTGTGTGTTTGTACATGTTTGTGCTTTGTGTGTATGCGTGTGTGTGTTGCGTGTGCTTGTGTGTGTGTGTGTATTTTGTGTGTTGTGTGTGTGTTTTGTACACGTTTGTGTTTGTGTGTGCGTATGCGTGTGTGTGTGCTTGCGTGTGCTTGTGCGTGTGTGTGTGTGTTTGTACATGTTTGTGTGTGCATATGCGTGTGTGTATGTGCTTGCGTGTGCTTGTGTGTGTGTGTGTGTATGTGTGTCTGTGTGTGTGTGTGTGTGTGTGTGTGTGTGTGTGTGTGTGTGTGTGGGTGGGGGTGGTAGGGGTTAGTTTCCACTAATTGTAAAGTAATTAATGCTAATAAATTACCCTAGTTGGGGCATGGCCTGGTTGTACAGTGTCCTTGTCCTGTAACCCATGAGGTGTGTGTGTGCATGTGTGTGTGTGCGTGTGTGTGTGTGTGTGTGTGTTTTACAGTCAAGTGAAGTGATATCCGTTACAGCATAAAGAGGCACCTTTGCCTCGCTTAGGGAGGATCCATCTCACGGGCTAATCAATCCCTGGCCAACACAAATCAATGGCTGGCCTTTCCACACACAACGCACCACACATCCGACTTTAAAGCCAGTGTTTCTGACGTGGAGGAACTGAAGGGAGCATGCCACAACACATGCCTGTGTGTGTGTGTGTGTGTGTGTGTGTGTGTGTGTGTGAGTGTGTGAGTGTGTGTGTGTGTGTGAGTGTAAGTGTGTTTGTTTTCATTTTCCTTCATGTGGACAAG
>PYXC01001129.1:855000-862500 GCA_015244755.2 Tenualosa ilisha
TGTTTGAGATTATGGAACACGGACTTAATAAGGAACATTGTTCTTTTTCTTTGTACTTTTTCTTTTTTTTTTAGTTTCACACCTGAAAAAACATTCATTTCTTTAGGAAAACAAACGGAGGACATTATGAGCCATTTATGTAACTAAGAGTGCAAAACACAATGTTTACAGGGCATGTTTGCAGAGAAAAACATGCACACAGGAAAGAGTAGGAAAAGATATTATTGAATGTTTCCTGTTGGGTGATTTCATGAATAAAAAAAAAGAAGTCATTTAAGGCAGGAAAATTGGCTCTTTCTCTGGAGAAATGTCTGATCCTTCTGTGCTCTGTAAACAGTGGAAAAGGGAGAAACCAGAGTCATTGTTCCAGGCTTTTGTTTTTCTTTTTTTTGTTCATTTTTTTCATTTCGTTTCGTTCGTGCAAAAAAAAAAAAAAAAAAAACTCACACTCATCCATTTTCCAGACTTTTACAGAATGAATTGCAATCCCACACTCCTCCACCAGCCCCACCCCACCCCCCACCCCCCCCCACCTCCCACCTCCCAATATGCGTGACACAAAATCAATATGTGACGAAAGATCAATCCAATGTTCATGAGAAGGTGGTTGATAGTCAGAATGAACTGTCAAGACATGGCAAGCAAGTATCACTATATGTCAGCCAGGGTACATTCTTGCCAATGCCTCGCCATGGACACATGCTGTCATCCAGCCCACAGCAAACTTGCAACAAACACCACACGAGGCATGAACAGCCGACTTTGTTGCCTGACTGCTGATCTTCCACGTGTTTCTAGGATGTTTGCCGAGCACTGATTTCAGAGTAAATAACAAAAGTAAAGTAAATAATAATTATAATCGGGCAAAGATTGTTTGGATCAATGTCTGTTGCTGATTAGTGACAGTGCTGGCATGGTCCCAGCTTTGTGAGTGAAACTACATCTCCCATAACCACCCATCCCTTTCCCCCGTTAATGGAAGACTTTCAAGGGACCCTCTATGTATCACTTTCTTTTCAAACGTGTGTAGATGGAAAACACATTGTCTTCATTATTTTAGCAAGCGAGCGGTCGGGTGAGCAAGCGAGCCGCCTGAACTAACACACAGTTGCCATGGCGACAGCCATCAGAGGGCCGAAGGCTGGTCGCGGGCCAGCGGAAGAGGGTAGATGAACAAAGTGCCTCCCTAATCCAGACGCAGACGCTGCTTTCCGATAGAACCCCAGGATGATGGCATGAATAATGTCAAGGCTCGGCGGAGGAAAAAAAAAACAAGCAAAGCTGATTTGTAAATCATGTCCTGATATATTTCCCTGCTTCATTTTTATTTTGCACCTGGAAACAAATACAATAAAATAGGTCAATTTGTTTGTGTTAGCGTATGTGTGTGTAGTTAAAAGTACAGGAATAATTGAAGTGTCTACAGTAATTAGCCGATAATTATATACTCTGACGAGATGGCTACATCGGTTTGTGTGAAACATTATCAAGCCCCATGCATCAGTAGTGACAACAGGCAGCAACAGTCCTGTGTGTCTCTGGGAGGATTTTGGAGACTTGTGTTCCATTTGGAATGAGGAGTTGTGGCTCCCCATGACATCCACTCTGGAGGATTGCTAATGAGCAGCAAGCTGGAATTAGCCTCCTAGCCTCCTTTAAAGTTCCTCTTTTTGACTGTTTTGCAAAGCAGGAGAAATACATTGGACCTTCCCTGGTGTGTTTTGTAATGTGTTTTCATTTCACATTCATACTCTATCTAGGTTAAAGCACCCCAGCCACAGTGTAGATATTTAAGTGTTTTAAGTTACCTGTCTCAGGACGATTTGTGCCAAGCTTACAATTAGCCCCGTGGCTAACCCCTCTGGTATCTTCCCTGTTTTCCTTCCGTCATCTGTTCTCTTTAACTTCTGTCTACACAGGGCAGCAACAGCACATGTGCCACCTCTGTAAAATAACACTTTACTGCAGCCATTTTTACTCTTGTGTCTATAGTATTAGGCTTGTATCAGCACATTTTTATACTCAGCAATGTCACACAATAAGAAGTGTAGTCAAAACTAGTACAGTCTATCAATACAGTGTAGTATAGTATAGTGCATCAGTATATAGAACAGTATAGGACACTAGTATATAGTGCAGTATAGTACAGTGTGGTGTTGTAGACTAGTTTATAGTATAGTGTAGTGCACTAGTGTTTAGTACAGTTCGTATAGTATAGTATAGTACTACACTAGTGTATAGTACAGTATACTACAGTATGGTATAGTAATGTTTGCATGAAAGGCTCATTATCTGTAGGCTTCCTACCACATATCAGTTTTAAGCAAGCACAGTAGTACTACATGATTTGTTTGTTTTAAAGCTGACAGGAAGATATATAATGATGGCACTTAAAGCATGGGCATAGACAGAGCTGGGATAAAACAAGCACACAAACCCTTTGTTTATGATGCATCATTACTCCTAAGCTGTCAGGTACAATGTAGGAGTGTGGGCAGATTTTGGTTGTTGTGGCAGCCATATTCTGTCTTGGTTTGGCTGTCATGCTTACGTGTGTGTGTGTGTGTGTATGTGTGTGTGTGTGTGTGTGTGTGTTTCCACTGGCAAGCCCATTTTATTTGTGATGGCGTGGCAGAGGGAGAGGCAGAGCTGATGGCTTCATTTTCACGGTCCCTAATGTGCGGCGTCAGGCACCGCTGAGCGAGCGAGCGAGCGAGCGGCTTGACTGACACCTCAGAGGGAGGTGGGCCAGATTAACGCATGAGCTCCGCTTCTGAAGTCAATTCCCTAGATTTGCTACCGGTGCGTCGTCGCTGATGACGACTCGGAGAGCCAAACTCTGGTCGGATCCGGGCCAGATCACACCCAGAACCCACCCAAACCTACATCAACACCCCCCACCTCCTGCCATCTGGGCTGGGTGTTTGCCGCAGTCCGGTGTGGGCCGGTGGGGCCGCCTGCGTTTTGCTCGCACGCTGTTTATTGTCGTGTGGTGAAATCTGCAGCCGGAGATAAAGAACTCCTCCCCGCTGCCATCAAATGTGCATTTTTACTGCCAGAATAGATTGCCTTCAATTTAAATCCTAATCCATTGGAATGAGCTGCAGTCCACTGCCGAGGTTCATGTGATGAGCCCTATGTGTGTGTGTGTGTGTGTGTGTGTGTGTGTATGTGTTTGTGTGTGAGTGTGCGTATCTGTGCACACGTACATGTGTGTGTCTGTGTGTGCGTGTGCTTGTGCGTGTGTGTGTGTGTGTGTGTGTGTGTGTGTGTGATTGTGGCAGGTTTTCTCAGTGACACACTCCTCTGCCACAGTCGGCATGCTCATTTCCACCATATTAAGTAGTACGCCAGGACAGATGCCCATCCCACACACACAATCCCCACAACACTTCCCGCCACCCCCAAACACACACATACACACACACACACACACACACAAACACACACCCACCCCAAACACACACACACACACACACACACACACACACACACAAGTTGCAGTGATATGCCAGGTGGCAGCCATCATGAAACAGGACCAAAAACTCCTTCAGCTGGGGGGTTAGCCATGCCCAGCCCTTCATCAGACGCCCGGCAGCTCAGAGCACAGACAGACACTGACACAGACACACAGGCACACACAGAGCAGAGGCCAGAGTGAGCTGCTGCAAAACGCTGTGAATCGCTGTGCAACCTCTCTCTTCTTCAGTAATGTGGCGACAGCAGTAGTGGTTGTAGCCGCAGTCACATGGGAGTAGAAGTAACTGAGCCAGAAGGGGCAAAAGCTATTTGATAGGGGCTTTATGCATTAACGGATCAGTCCAGTACTTATTGATGCATTGCTAGTTCTCCCTCACTCACACACACTCTCTCATACACACACATTGTACATGAACACACAAATTGCAAGCACAGATAAGTACTACATATGTATACAGATACTTATACCTTCATGCTCATGGAGGGTCTCATCTCTCTCTCCCTCTCTCACTCTCTCTATCTCTCTCTCTCTCTTTCTTGCTCTCTCTTTCTGTCTCTCTCTCCAGACGAAGTAATATGGTATGGGGAATGCTTGCAATTATGGCCCAGCAGTTTTTGTCAGGATTTTTTTTTTTTTTTTTTCAAATTGCATTTAATTAATCATTTTAATTAAGTGCCTGCCTATCTCTGCTTTCTAGTGGATCTGGTAATTAGCTGTTTGAGACTTTTTAGCTAAAGCACTCAACGGAAAATGCCACATCGGAGGGCAGTCGCCCAGTCCACATTCTGTCTCTCTTGCTCTCCCGCTTTCTCTCTCTCTTGCTTCCGTCGCCACCAGCGACATGATTTATCAGCCACTGAATCATCTGGCAACTCTCCACGCCCGCATGTCGAGTGTCTGGCCTCTGTTTACATTTTAGGTAGCGTGTGAGAACCGCTTAAGACTCCTCGAGGGCCCAAAGACGCCACACTGCTTGTGTATAGATGAGGAAATGTCAGCCATATCCCTGGGTTCCACTCGAATTTGACCCTCATCCACTTGTCAGGCACAGCGTCCAATAAATAAATAAATAAATAAATAAATAAAAATGCATTGCACAGGAGTTATAAATGTGTCATAATGCATTACGTGTTCTGCTAGCGTGTGCTGGCTGAACGCACCCGGGGCTTGGTTAGGTTCCAGTGCACAGCACGGCAGCAGGCCTGCTAAGCGATGTGACTGACTGCAAGTCCTTAGATGCAGTAAAACCCAGACAGTGGGCGATGGTGAGCCAGGTCCTCCCAGATCCCCCTACACACTGGAGTTATAAATGTGTTATAACGACTTGCGCACTCTGTTAGTGTGTGGGGGCTGAACGCACCCGGGACTTGGGTGTGTTCCAGTGCACAGCAACAGGCCTGCTGAGCGATGCAAACCCAGAAGGGGGATGATGGGGAGCCAGAATTGGGCTGCATCAGAGCCAGACTCTTGCCAGACTCTTGCCAGACTCGGGCACTGGTGTTTGCTGGCTGCCTTCTTGGGGAGACATCTAGCATGGCAGATTTGTTGTCTGTGTGACAGGCGCTTAAGAAGGCATGATGTCGGAGGTGGGAGGAAACGGATTTGCCATTTTGTCTGTCATGTACAATATGTGTTTGTGTGTGCCTGTATATGTCTGTATTTGTGTGTCTGCGTGACAGATTTTGTTGTGTCTACGCGTGTGTGTGTGTGTGTGTGCTGCATAAGTGCGTTGTTGAGCTTGACGAGGTAGGAGGGCAGGTCACCGCACTGTGAGATTCATGACCCACAGAGTAGTGTGTGTGTGTGTGTGTGTGTGTGTGTGTGTGTGTGTGTTCTTGCTTACTGCTCAGCACTTTTGCCTGCCTGAAACAGCAGGACATGGAATTTCTCAGCTTTCCTGTTCAGCGCTGTCATCCCCCGGGAGAGTGATATTGCTTTCTCTGGAGGCCATCCATGTATGTGTGTGTGTGCGTGTGTGTGTGTTCATCCCTACACACACACACACACACACACACACACACACACACACACACACACGCAGAATGCTAACACTCCTGTTCACAGCTCACAGTATCCATGGCACCTCATCTGCATCTAGCCTAGTGTATTGCTCCCTAGTTGTCTATGGAGGTCTGCAAATCAGTCTGAAATCTGCCCATTCCCAAAGCATCCAGAGCCAGGGCCCTATGCCACACACTAACAAAGCCTCAGACGAGATTCACTTGGACCATATGGGCGGGAGGTTTGCCATGATCGGACTGGTTTGTTTGAAGCCTTCACTACAAACTTGGAATGCCCCACTCAAAACAGACGACATTCCCCTCTCATACACATACACACACACACACACACACACACACACACACACACACACACACTCACATATATATGGGCAGTTCCTGTTTATCATGTCTATAACACTAATAAAATTTATAGACATATAGTGCACATGCATTGAAAACACACACACACACATACACACACACACACACACACACTCACACATATATGGGCAGTTCCTTTTTATCATGTCCATAACACCAATAAAATGCATAGACATATAGTGCACATGCATTGAAAACACACACACACACACACACACAAAACATTTAACACACACAAAACACTACTAACACATTGACTGTAAAATAGCATGACAGCTACTAAGATGCTGCTGCTATGTGTTTATCTACACGTTTGTGTTTGTGCTTGTGTGCACATGTGCACTATACACTGTCTGTGTGTGTGTGTGTGTGTGTGTGTAGTGTGTGTGTCTGTGTGTGAAGGCTCACATCTCCCAGGCATTGCTCTGTGACAGATGAAATTTCTTGACTTATATAACACGGCAAACTGCCTTTACTGCCATCCAACACCCCCCCCCCCCCCCACACACACACACACTCCTCCCCACCATCCTCTCAACCCCCCCCCCCCCCACCCCCCCCTCAGCATGCACTATTCATTAGGTGCTATTTTTAGCACTGAGGGGAAAGAGATTATATAAAATGAAAGATGGCTGCAGCACTGGGAGCCTGTGTGTGTGTGTGTGTGTGTGTGTGTGTGTGTGTGTGTGTGTGTGTGTGTGTGTGTGTGTGTGTGTGTGTGTGTGCAGCTCCTGTGCAGCTCTCCTCTCATGCGCTGACATCACTCGATGGCATCACTGCTCCTTGCAGCACCGTGTCACAACATGTAAAAAATCTGATCGCAGATGAGAATGGACACACCAAGGGCAGAAGCGTTTTGTGGGGATAAAATGTAACAGGAGTCAAATATTTATGAATTTTCCTAAGGTGTGTGTTCTTTTTTAAACTCCGACTGTGGAGGATTGCTTATATCTTGTGTACAACCTGTGTAGCCATATGATAGGGTCTGAAAATGAATACAGATTAATGTTATGCCTGTGCGTGTTTGTGTATTTTGTGTTGGAGTCCCATTGGAGCTTATTATATACCGGTACTGCTACACAGGCTGCGTGTGTGCAGGTGTGTGTGTGCGTGTGTGTGTGTGTGTGTGTGTGTGTTTGTCTGGTACACAGCCTATGTTTGCAAGTCTGCAGTTAGATAAGTATGGTAGCGGTTTCACCCACACAGTGCTTATGCTCCCTTAGCCATAATTCCTTTCATGATGTTTATGTTGTGCGTGTGTATGTGTGTGTTTGTGTGTGTGTGTGTGTGTGTGTGTGTGCGCGTGTGTGCTTTTGTGTGGTCAATATAGTGTATTTCTGTTTTTTATGCAGGTCTCTCTGTGTATTTATGTGTGAGAGAGAGAGACTCTGTGTGTGTGTGTTGTGCATGCGTGTGTGTGTGTGTTTGTGTGTGTGTGAGTGTGTGTGTTTGTGTAAAAAAAAAAAAAAAAAATGTAAGGGAGGCCCGTCAGACTGTCTGCAGCCTGGAATCCATCACATGCCTGCATCCCACCACCTTAACCTCTGTCCGGCAGATAACGAAGATTTGTTTTTGAGATCCATTCTGCCCTGTGCCATGCGGCCCTTAAATCAGACCACTAGAAACCCCTCCCAA
>PYXC01001129.1:880000-905000 GCA_015244755.2 Tenualosa ilisha
CGCAGTGTGGAGGGCGTTGAATAGATGTGTAGTGAGTTGAGCGGCAGGTGGTGTGTGTGTGTGTGTGTGTGTGTGTGTGTGTGTGGTAGGGGGAGCAGGTTAGACAGGTAGGGACATGGGTTCGGCTCACTGGTTAGGGCGTGTTTTTTGTGATGGTCATTTGGCTGGAGAATGAGGAAAGGAGAGAGCGAGAGAGAGAGAGAGAGAGAGCGAGAGAGAGAGGGTAACATCTGCGCAGTGGAAATGCCAGGCTTGGCTCTGCCGCGTGACAGGCGCTGGCCGAGGCACCGCTGCGCCCACTGTGCCCGCTGCGGAGAGTAGTAATCACATCAGCGAGCGAACGAGCAGCAGTGTGACCCCCTCTCGGCCACCTGCCTCGCCATGCCACGCCACGCCACGCCACGCCACGCCACGCCGCGCTGCTCTGCTCCGCCCTGTGCCACACACCACCACACAACCCCATGCCACCACATGCCACGCCATGCCACCCTGCCACTGCTCTCCTCTGTGAACTGCACCCACTTTTTCTCTTCCTTCTTTCTTTCTTTCTTTCTTCCTTCTTTCTTTCTATTTTTTCCTTTTCTTTGCTCACCTCATGTTTTCTTCATTCGTTCTCTCTCTCTCGCTCTCTTCTTTTTTCTCACCCATCTGTCCATCATGACAGCATACATCATGTTTTTTTTCCTTCTCCTATTTTTTTCTGCTCTTTTCTCTTTCCTTCTAATAACCTATCCTCCTCTCAGTCTCTCTATCCCTCCATCTCTCTCTGCTCTGCCTCTCCTCTCTTACTCTGTGTATCCTCTCTTTCTTCTGGTTTTCCCAGGGCAGGTGGCTTGTGTTTGTGGCCTCTAAGCCACTCTAAAAGTAGCCACATGAGAATGATGTGTGTGTGTGTGTGTGTGTGCGCGTGTGTGTGTGTGTGTGTGGGAAAGAGAGAAAAAGAGAGACAGAGATCACCAACCAGCAGTATCCACAGGGTTGCAAAAACATACACTCACATGCACACGTACACACATACACCACACACAAATACACACATGAACACATACACACACAAACACCAAGATACTCATGTACTTATACGCACACACAAACACACATGCACACACACACACATATACACCCACCCGCACACACACCCACACACACACTACACATCTCCCTCGGTGTGCCACGCCGCGCTACAAGGTAATGGCCTGAGACTCGCTTGGTCGCTCGCAAAAAAAAAAACCGACACCAGACTGGTTCCATCCGGCTCCTGTCAAAGACTGCCGCTGCCGCCGCCTCCTCCCGTACGGCCGCGCTGACACCACAGCCTCCTCGTCAAAAACCTAACCTGCACTGCCCCCGCAGGAACGCAGCCAAACAGCAGGAAAGAGAGACCGTGAGAGAGAGGGAGAGGGAGGGAGAGAGGAAGAGGCAGGGAATAGAGAGAGAGAGGGAGAGAGAGAGAGTGTGACAGATAGCAGTTGCTCATGCTGTGTGACGTGAGAGTGCTTTTGAAACACGATGGAGACAAAAAGTGCGCAGGGAAGGGGGAGAGGAGGGGTGTGGTGGAGGAAAAATATTTGCCAAAATCTCTGGTGCTACTGCAGCTAGGGGCTTTAAAGAAAGATCAAGACGAGCAGTGGTGTTGAGTGTGGAGTACTGCAATGAGCGAAGGTGTGTGTGTTTGTGTGTGTGTGTGTGTGTGTGTGCGCGTGTTTGTGTGTTTGTGCTTTTGTGTGTGTGTGTTTTTGTGTTTGTGTGTGTGTGTGTGTTTGTTTGTTGGGTTATTGTGTCTGTGTGTGTGTGTGTGTGTGTGTGTGTGTGTGTGTGTTTGGGGATGAATATCACGGCAATCCTACTCCACTAATGCTTGTCTAGCACAAGCAGGAACAAGGAAGGCTGCCTAAAAGATATGGTGTCTCATCTTGTGTGTGTGTGTGTGTGTGTGTGTGTGTGTGTGTGTGTGCGCGTGCGCACGTGTAAAAAGTCTGCAGCAGACATTCCCTTCATTCTTGCAGCAAAGCCCGTAAAATCAGCAGAAAATCGCTTCTTAAGGTCTTACTGGACTAATCACTGGAGACTTAGTGGGCCTGCGTTGACCAGGGCTGAGAGGCCCCTAAAGTGCTGTGAAAATGGCCGTAATGCTCTCCCAAGTCTAAAGAAGACATAAGGCAGGGTTGCGGAGACAATAACGTCAGGCATCGCTAATAAATTCCCTCCTTGTTTGTTGTCAGAGCTGTGATGATAGTAAGCCTGTCTGGTTGGAATTTGGCATGCAATGTGCTGCAAATCGGTGTGTGTTGACAAAATCAGTGAGCAAGGAAGAAGCTCTCAGCTGAGTGCAGAACAGAAATGTGGTTTAAGGGCCAATGTAAATGCAACACCATAATGAAGGCGAAATAATTACACATTAATAGATGTGTGTGTGTGTGTGTGTGTGTATGTGTGTTTGTACATGTGTGTGTCTAAAATTGAGAGTATTGGTTTATTTATTGTGCACACATTTTGAAAGTATTCACACACTGCCTATGGGAAATACTTGTTGTAGTTCAGGCATAATTAGTAAAGTTGTAGGACCATGTGGAGTACTTTGAGCTTCTGTAGTGGATGACTATATCAGTAACTACACTCAGACAGCAAGAGGTTAAGTCTGGCTGTTCTGTCACAACGGTGTCCTTGAAGGTCAGAGCGCTCTCAGTGGGGTACCGGAGTCTTGCAGCATCGCTCCAGGGCCGATCGTAACTTCGGGCGCTTCTCGGCGCTGTTTGTTCCTCCGTTCGCACGCTGCTCCGGAAACATCCGCCCCGTCTGCCAATCGTCTAGATTTATTCTCCTGTCTGACTGAGCAAGGAAGCTGTAACCAAAATCACGGAGCCAAACAACAGGGATGAGCCCCAAGACTAGCCTCACACTTAAAAGGAGCATGCCATTAAACATTACTCGCCAGTGGAATTCACACAGACATAACTAAAGACGAACACAGAACAGAATGTTTCAGAACGTGCGTTGTGACTAGTTGTCTTCAGAACAGAATTTGTTGTAGTTGTTATATGTGGTTGTAGCTGTTAATTTGTTGTAGTTATATATATAGTTATAATATTGATGACTGATCAATAATCAACCGTGTTATATACAAGAGTGCACATAAAATTATCGATGATTAATTGGTAATTACTGGAACATATTAAACCCGGTTGCTTGTGTGTGATCAAAACAAGGGACAGTATAAGCAGTAGAAAATGATTTAGTTCGACTATTTCAAGGTCTTCATTTGAGCACTTAGAAATACATTCTTTGGATAGTTTTCAAAAACAAAAAATGTTTTTGAAGCTGTAATTTCTGGTTAATTAAATGCTGTTTACTCAGAGGTCAAGACTTTGAGGCTTTGCTGTGTGTCATCAGGGATTCTTGTGCGTTTTGATCTTTCTGTAATCTGTCCAAAATGAACTTGATCAAGTTTGTGTTTGGCTCAAACACCTTTGAAGTGCTGATGTGCTCATCTGATATGTGTGTGTGTGTGTGTGTGTGTGTGTGTATGTGTGTATGTGTGTGTGTCTGTTTTGCAGCACTTACAAAACCCAGCAAATTTTCACACGGCTGCCACCGAGCTTCTGGACTGGTGTGGCGATCCGCGGGCCTTCCAGCGACCCTTTGAGCAGAGCCTCATGGGATGCCTAACGGTAAACACACACACACACACACACACACACAAACAAGCAAACAAACAAACACATAGACCAATACACTCAGACACACACACAGACTCACACGCACACACACACAGCTCTATTCTTTTAGTTTAATGTTTTATTAAGTCACAAAGTTACTTCGTTTACAAAGTCTACTGTCATTTTGCCTTCAGTGATAGTTCACTGAGGGCTTTAATATAGTGAAAATTGTTACACCACCCCACCACCCCCATGCACTCTACTTACCATAGCGTGTTCTTCAAGTAATTCTGCTTTAAAGGTTCCTAATTCCTAATTAAAATACTTGAACATCCGGCATGCCTGCGTGGGGTCTCTAAGAGCATTGGAAATTTAATTTGAGACATTTCTCTTCTCTTGTCGAATCCCCTTCTCCCTTCCACAACTCGGCCAGCTAATGATAGACTTTGGCGCATAATGAAGTCTCAGTGGGCACAGCTTGCTGTTGGCATAGTGGTTGGTTTTTGCCCCAGACTGTTACTGTGTGTGAGTCCTGAGTGAAGTGTTTAGACATGGTATCGCTGCTGAAGAGCGTAGCAGAGTAGCAGAGCAGCAGAGCAGCAGAGCGACGCTGCTGGAATGCGTCGTGACAGGAGAACAAACAGTTTTGGGTTTGGATGTCTCCCCTTCTGCCCAAACTAGTTATATCCTTCAGTTCACTTCTGAAGGCTGACTCTCTCTCTCTCTCCCCCTCTCTCTTTCTCTCTCTCTCTCTGAAATTCAAATTCAAATATGCTTTATTGCCATGACAAATCACATGTTGTATTGCCAAAGCTTTTACGGGAATAATAGAAAAGGCATACATCAAATAAAAGAAAAACAAACAAGCAAACAGCAAACATTTTTTTGAGCATAAGTACATTACATCTCTCTCTCTCTCTCTCTCTCTCTTTCTCTCTCTCTATCTGTCTTTTCCCTCTGTCTTCTGGAGCTTGGCTTTCCATGCCTCTGCCGCAGTTCCTCCACACCACTAGTCTATCTCTATCTCTTTACATCCATCCATACCATCATGATATTCCATTCCTAAACACCAGCAAAGTACTACAATACCACATTGGCACTCTGTTAGAGTCTGGATGGGGAGACGTCAGTAGAAAAGGCAAAGCAGGTTGATTTATAGCGCACAATTCATACACACACACACACACACACACACGCACATTAGTAATTGGTAAAGTGCTTAGTTGGTAAAGTACAAATGAGCAAAAATCAAAGAATAAAAACAATAAGAGACTCTGAAAAGTGCATTAAATCATTCGAAAGAAATACGTGTGTGTTGCTGAGGCTTGTGCTTGAGAAGGGAATTCAGCAGAAGTTTGGCGAATTAATCAATGACTCAAAGTGCAGAATGTAGGTATTCATCACGTCTGTATGGCATCCTGTTAGCCAGAAATAAAGTCGTATTCCGTCTCTCTGCACTTGCCTGTCCTGGGTGGGTGCTTGCTTGATTTCCCACAATAAAAGAGGGATTTTCCAGTGAGCTGTAAATGCTGCCTTGTCATTTTTTGATTTAGGCATTGCAAACATAGCATACAATGATCCTGATCTACTAACTTATCGAGACACACATATACATGCACGCACACACACACACACACACACACAGACACACATGCATGCGCACACTTGTGCAAACAAATGTGCACGGAACTAAAATGCAAAAATTCACACATACACACACACCCATGCACGTGTTGATTCACACACACACACACACACACACAAACACACATTCATACGCATGCACACGCCCTAAAGAAGACTCACACACACCCTCAAACACATGCATAAATGCACACACTTACACGTGCAAACATCAGCACATGCATACACATTTAACTGGTCCAGACCTCAGTACACACACACACAAACATTCCAGCACACCCTCACCCACCCACCCTCACATGTCACGTCAACACATGGCCAAACTCTGAACAGTTTGCCATTTGCAGTGTACATGCAGACAATCACATGATATCTGTTAGGTCGGACCACGTGAAAATGAATGAATGTGGTTATAGTGTGCCTCCCAGGACTGCGCGTTCTTATAACACACTCTTTAGCAAGCCATGACGTGTCTGCATTACAACAATCATTCATAGTTTTACACTCATTTTATTTATTTATGTTTTTATAAAGGATTGAGGCATGAGTTTGTAAGAAAGGTCGTAAGTACTCATTACAGAGTTATTTATCAACCATATCACGAATGAACTTAAGCTTGACACTCTTACCAAGCTATCACCATTGTGAAGAATTATGATAAAAATCTGTCATCCATTCTACCGCTTAGACTAGACTGTGCCTCTGTTGTTTGAAAAGCCTCTCTCTTTTCCTAGATTCGATTTTTTCTGAGTGTGACCTTCACACTGTTTTTTTTTTTCTTTCTTTTTTTTTTCTTTACTTCTTTTTCTTCTTTGTCTGTAAACTGTGGTTGCCAGTGGAGCTGTTTGTTTTGCTCTTGTCAGAGATAAATCGTTTCTATCTCTGGGAAATGATTTGTAACTCGGCAGAACTAATTCTGTCTCCTTCTGCCGCTGGCCCGTGCCTTGCCGGCCTAGGAGGAGCGGAATACAGGATCGGCAGCCAGTCAAACTCGACTCGGCCAAAATAAGAGCTGGAATTTAGTCTGTCAGGAGGCCTTAAATTTTATCAGTTCCTCAAAGCAAAAAAAAAACAACAAACAAAAAATAGTCTTTTTTCCTTTTTTTTTATTTTCGTCTTTTGTTTTGTTTTAACTTGAGTACAGGAAAATTCTGCTGTTTTCACCTTCCGTGTACAATTAAGGCGTCCAAATGAGAGCCGGTCGTAACGTTTCTCTGGCCCGCGCTCAAATTACCGGCTAAACGTAAACGAGCCTCCCAGGCTGAGAGTTTAATTAGACAACTCGCACACATATATCTTCCGCTTAATATGCATCTACTATAAATACGAGAGTCTGAAAGTTTAAAAAAGGAAGAATAAAAAGATACATATGATCTTTTTTGGTGTTAGAAAACATCAAGGCCTATACTTAGGGAGGATAATGACATGGTTGAGGTAGCAGTGATTCCTACACTTGTGGGTCCGAGATGTAAACTAAAGAGAAAGCGAGAAACAGAGAAGGAGAGAGAGAGAGAGAGAGAAGAGGAGAGGAGTGAAAGCAAAAAAGATTGGAAGAAAAGTGAAAGATTCTCTCCTAAAGTCGATTTATAGTTTCTGGAAAAAATTAAAAGACATGGACATCGCGGACAAACAGTTTTTCTCTTTTCATCTCATGTTCCATAACAAACAGTTTTTCTCTTTTCGTCTCATGTTCCATAACCCCGTCCCCCCACCCCACCCCACCGCACCCTTTACGACCTCTCTCTCTCCAGCAGCCCCCATGGTTCGATTGGGAAGGCCAGTGGGGGGGAGTAGAGGGCATCAGAGGGGTCTCAGAAGCTGATAATGGAAATGGTAAATCAAAGGGGCTCCATAGGCTCTTTTCCCCAATGATTTACAATGGCCTCCCGTGGCCTGCGGGGCTTTAGGGCGTAATGCAGGGAAGATGTTGGTGCTGGTGGGTGGGGTTGGTTGGGTGGGGGCGTGCAGAGTGGCTCACACGGCAGGAGTCGGTGCCATCGTATCTGAAGACTCTTTCCGGCCTCCATCTCTCTTGCTACGTGACTTCAAATGTCAAGTGCCTTATGAATTTATCAGGTACTGAGTCATTAGATTCTACAGAAACAGTCAGGGCACACAGGATCACTAATGCTTGTCCCGCAGGGAGGGAGAAGTGTGTGATAGAGGCTTTTTTGGTTTTATCTGAGGTTTGATTTCCTAGACCCACATAATTCTTGTGACATGTCTAGGTTGCCACCCCTGTGAACTTTAGCACAACCTGAGAAATTGTTTTGGTTGATGGTTTAGATAACCCCCCTCCCTGATAACCAGATAACACCATCTTTCTCTCTCTCTCTCTCTCTCTCTCTCTCCTCCATTGCTCTATCTCTCTCCCTCCCTCAGGTGGTTAGTCGTGTCGCAGCTCAGCAAGGTTTCGACTTGGACCTAGGCTACCGTCTCCTGGCTGTGTGTGCGGCCAACCGGGACAAATTCACACCCAAGTCAGCAGGTAAGGCTCTGCTTCCTCTATTTCTTCCACACACTCCCATACTACATCACTCCACCACGCTTTCAACACACACACACACACACACACACACACACACACACACATATTCACATACCACCTTCACAATCATACAGTACTAACACTGTACTCTACATCTCTCAGAGTCTGTTCTATCTCTCTCTCTCTCTCTTTCTCTCTCTCTCTCTATCTCTCTCTCTCTTCTCTCTCTCACTCACTCACACATACACACACACACACACATTCACACACACACACACACACACACACACACACACAGAGTTATGTGTTTTAACTGGATCAAAGGCAAAAAAACCCTATATTTTGTGAAGATATATAATATATAGTATAATTGGCCCACTGGCACACACACATATATGTCAACAAATATATTCTGTCTCTCTTTCTCTCTCTTACACAAACACTTTCTCTCTCTTTCTTTCTTTCTCTCTCATTCTTTCCTATAAAGTTCCCAGCAGACAATATTGTTTTGTCTCCTTCGACAACCTCAGTCTCACCTCAGTCTCACCTCAGTCCTCCTTGTCTGGCTCTGTTCCTTAGATACCACCACAGTGCCAGCAACTCCCCCGGCATCACACACACAGACACACAGACACACACACACACACTTACATGCACAAACACAAAAATGCACATACTCACACTGATCTATCCAAAGATGGGGTAAGCATCATGTTCCTTTTGCATTGTATTTTGCACTGCATTGTAGCCATCAGCTCCTGCAATGAGAAATTGCATTACGGGACGGGATGGGGGGGAGGATGGAGCGAGACACAGGGGTAATTAGCTTGTTTACTGTGGCGATGGAAATGTTGAACACAGTCGTCTGAGAATTACAACTAGTGGTGGCGGTGGCAGCCACTGTGGCAGCATAAGTCAGCACTGGCCTGATGTCGAAGTGTCAGGAAATACACTTCGGTCAGAGAGTTTAACAACAGATGGCTGAGATGGACTTAACAAACTGTGATTTTGATTGGGGGTTTCTTTCTTTTTTCTCTCTCTCTCTCGCTCTCTCTCTCCCTCTCAAAGGTTTTTAGCTTACTGCCCAGCTGCCCATTATTTGCTGTGGTATGTGCAAACCATCAGAGTTGCCCCCTGTAGTGCTCAATTTTATTTGGTTTGTTGAATATTATACAGTGCCTTGAACAGATGGCAGACCTTTAAGCTGTAGGCTGTACCTGGCACACCTCGCACGTCATGTCCTTGACTTGGCAACCTCAACAACATCACCCCCCAACCCCCCCCCACCACCACCACCACCCCCACCCCCTTACAGTTTGCAGCAATCTCGACTCCAGAACATCCTGTTCCTTTCTGTCCTCAGACGGCTCCTTGCTGTGCACCCTTTTAAAAAATAATACTAATTATTATTATTATTATTATTATTATTATTATTATTATTATTATTATAGATTATTGAGAGGCTTGGGTCTCCTCTAGCCTGGCCATGCCTTCCTAGCACCTCCATTTGATTATCATCTCCCTACAGTGCTAGTCTGGATTTGATCCCATTGAGCTCATTGTCTTAGCTGATCCAATCTTTTTAAAGTTAAACACCTCAAGGAAACAAATCAAATCGAATCTCACTACTGAATGTCCCGACACTCTGTACAAAACAAAAGGTCTGGTTTTATTACCAGGCTAGAACTCCTCCAACTGTCTGGAGACTCGTTTTCAGCTGTTGTCTGGTTTGGTTGGCTTTTTTTTCGATAGCATTAGCAGTAGCTGCATTGCGCTAGCAAGCTCCCTGGGACATCAACATCCCACTCAACATTTAGAGCTAGCCGACAGCCAATGATACTCAAAAGCACCCAAGATATCTGGTTAATGTTGTTTGTGTGGGTGAGATTGAGATATGTTGCACAACCTGATGCAGTGCAAACATCCTGGCCGACGATGAAGCTTTCCACAGCGTCTTAATTGCTGCAGTTTGTAGCTAAGAAGGCAGTTTATTGTTTCAATCCCTCGTCGTGAGCCACACACAGCCATAGTGTCTTATAGCCCACGGATGCCTCGCAAATATCTAATGTCTCCTCCAAGGATGCTTGAGCTCTCCCAGTCTGAATGAATTGATCTCATATTCACTTAATCTCACTCGTAAATCGTCCGCATAGCATCAGCTCCTTCATCTTTCTCTATCGTTCACACACACACGCACACACACACACACACACACACACACACACACGCAGCTGTTACATGCTGCATGCTAGGGGTAAACCAAAACTGAACCTGTAGTGTTACACCGGTGTAAAAGGACTTGGAATGATATATCAGTGCTGACGTGCATCTGGCACATCTCCCTATGGAGACGTATCGGGATGTCCTGAAAGATGCTGACTTGAGCTATCTGCAGTGGGTGGTGTAGGCTCACACCCAGTGTAAGATGCTCTGCATAAAGTAAAAAGTGTTACATGCAAGTCGACAGTTGTGTTAATGTTTGGACATGATGTTATGGTGCAGATTATGTAAGCACTGCTAATGATTTAAAGATGCTAACCCTCTTCTGATCCAATGCACTTTGAGTCAAATTCAACAAACCACTCCTTACACTCACCAATCCTCTCCCTGAACTCTCTTCCTACTGTCCAAACCTCCCATCATTTCAGTGACTGGCTAGAACAGGCCCCCATAACGTCAGTGTGCTTGTTTCTTCACATTCTGTCTGCTTCCAGGTCATTTTGGGATATTTTAACCTAAAAATCTTTCACATTGCTTCTGAAATCACTGATTATACATTTAACTAAATGGAGGTCACAAACAATCCAAGATTCTGCAAAGGGGCAACAACCAAGAGGGCTCAAGTCGAACCATAGTGTATGCTCCAACCAATCAACATCATAGCAGAACGAACCATAGTGCACACTCCAGCCAATCAACATTATGGCAGAGCAAACCATAGTCCACACTCCATCCAATCAACATCATGGCAGAGCGAACCATAGTCCACACTCCAGCCAATCAAGATCATGGCAGAGCAAACCATAGTCCACACTCCAGCCAATCAAGATCATGGCAGAGCGAACCGTAGTGTATACTCCAGCCAATCAAGATCATGGCAGAGCGAACCATAGTGTGCACTACAGCCAATCAACATCTTGACGGAGCGAACCATAGTCCACACTCCAGCCAATCAAGATCATGGCAGTGCGAACCATAGTGTATACTCCAGCCAAACAACGTCATAGCCTCAGAAGCTCGGAATGGCGTTTAGTAGGAGTTTGACTGACTGTTTAGGTCAGATATCAACAACCTTCTGCCAGAATCATAGATCGCACCTGTAATTGACGATAGGGATTGTACAAGCATAATGCTGACAGGGTTAAAGGTTGATATGTTGGTGTCTCCTACAGAGGGACGTAACAGGCAATGGGAATCTGATGAAACTTCACGTCTCCGTCTTGCAAGCATTTGTCAAAGTGGAAAAATACAGATATCAAATGTGCCGTCGCCTGCCAACATTTGCAGTTCCGCTGAAAAGGATACGGTGAATAAAGGATTTGATATATAGACTGTTCAAAAAGCTTTGCCCAGCGTGAAAGCCTCTCCAAATAGCTGATTTGTGGTTTTCACCTGTCTTCAGTTAAGATTGAAATGCTGTGAGGCACTCTGCTAGGTCTCAAAATTGACTCATATGCCTCAGTTATAGCTTCAAATCCAATGCATTTTATTATGCATTTGGAGTAGTATCAGTTGTGTTGCACAGTCTCTAATCACTTAAAGAGAAATTCTTGTGTATGATATTTGAAATGTGGCCTTTTAACACTGCACAGATGACGATGTAGAATTTGAAATTGAAGGTGGTTTTCAAAGGGTAAATTCATATGTAGGATTTTGAGAATCTCCTTAATCGTTAACTCACAAGCTCCTCTTTCCTCACCTCTTGCTTTGCATCATCTCATGTAATTTTTCCCATCCACGTTTTATGAGCTCACCGTAAGCTGGCCCCTGCTATCCACCATCCTAAAATAATTTCCTGCTTCAGCAGTGGCTTGAGTGGGACAGAGCCAACAGTAGATGAGAAGGGTGGTGGCGGACGGGTGGGGGGGGGGGGGGGATTGTTACATACAGACAGTGTCCTGAAACTGTTTCATGCCTAGTTGTGTACAGACATAAATATTGTGGACGGTTGAGTGGAACGATCTATTCAATCCCTTAGGCCTCCCTCTTACTCTCCAAACACACACACACACACACATACACACACACACGCACACACAGGCTTTTTCCAATGAGGGTTGCAGTGTTTATGCAGTGTTTTAGATCCTTTTTCTCCAGCCACCAGGGCCTCTCTAGTTCTAGACACATACACACACACACACACACACACACACACACCTACACACAGCTGCACACACACATACACACACGCATTCACACAACACGCACGCACGCACACACAGGCACACAAGCACACACACACACACACACAGCTGCACACACACACGCACACACAACACACACACATGCACACACACACACAGACACACACACACGCACAGATGCATCCAGCCTTAGAATCCTCCCTTTCTCCTTTCCTCCTGTCTCACTGTAAATCACAGTTTGACAGTCACAAATGGCAAAGCTGGAGGGGAGAGATCTGTAATAGCATGTTGCTTTTCTGTGCCTAATGTTTTGCTGGTAGTAAAGTGTGTGAGTGTGTGTGTGTGAGTGTGTTTGTGTGTGTGGGGGGCTCTGCCAGGGATCCTTGGCCATACCAAGTCGATAGATGATTAATTTTGTTGCCATGATGATTGACCCAGGCCAGTCTATGGTGATGCTGAAGGCCGGACTGAGGGTTCGGAAACACAGATCTCATGACCACTGAGAGATCACTCCATGACCTTATGTTGTTTATTTTGGGGGGGGGGGAACACTTGTGTGACACTTTGTGTGTGTCTTTGTGTGTGTGTGTGTGTGTGTGTGTGTGTGTGTGTTTCAAGATTTGACGGACAAGTCTGACATGCTGGATATTTTTTTGCTCTCCATTATAGTCGAAATATGAAAGGGAGAGAGAGAGAGAGAGAGAGAGAGAGAGAGAAAGTAGAAGAAGAGAGAGGAACGTGTTTGCAAAGTGAGAAAGTGTTTATGACTGTCGTAAAGGCTCAGTGGAAGAGCCGTCTACCAGCAGAGAGTCAGGAGAGCACATTCATTTTTGATGGGGGTCTTGATTACTGTTTGTACTTGGCAGGACTGAGCCAAACAGCAAACAGCTTTTTCAGGTGGATGTGGGTGGGGAGTTGGGGGGGGGGGTCGTGGAGCCAAGGATGGTGTGTGTGTGTGAGGGGTGGAGGTGGGAGAGGGGGGAAGGGTTTGGGGGACAGCCGACAGAAAGCAGGTTGTGACCCCCCCGTGTGATGGGATTAGGCTGCTCTATTAATCTGTGATTACGGAGCCTATTCCTTTGCAAGCCCGGGTGCCACGCATCAGTGGCAGTGGTAACAACTGTTGTCCCGTGTCGTCTCCCTTGTTGTGCAAACTGTATTGCTACTGACGGGGCGATTATGCAGCTTTTCAGCACACCCCGACAGGAATCTTACATCACTCTACATTTGAGATCCATTTCTCCCCGTGAAGGATAATTGGTATTGTCCGCCTCAAGAGTTCACATTGGAGTAGAGAGAGGGAGGGAAAAAAATGCCTGCTCATGATTCCCCCTATGCAGGTCAAAGTAGGACATTCCAAATTGCTTGTGCATCAACAGACACTCGGAATGCCTCTGTTGTTAACCCTGAAAAAGAAAGCTTTTTTTGGACTGTGTGTGAAAGAAAGAGAGAGAGAAAGAGAGAGTTTTTTTTTTTTTTTTTTAAAAAAAGGTTGATTTGCCCCCTTCTTTACTTTTGTGCTGGGTTCGTATTCAGTTAACACAATCCTCTCATACCATTATTGCGGCACAGACCTTTCAGCGTTGAGATTAAACAAGGATAAAAGAGTTGTATCAGTCGGTGAAACAAGCTGTGCTGGCTCAAGCGATCCTCGTTATTTGGTCTTTTTGTGTTGAGAACTCAAAACACTTTTCAACGGGGTGTTGATGTGAAAGTGTTCTCTCACTTCCCCCGAAACCTGTTAGCAGCTTGTCCGTGCAGTTAAATATTTCTCCCCACTTATGACACCGTATTGATTTTGTTTATCTGAAGAAGCCAACCGTGCACTTTTTTTTTTTTTTTTTTTATTTCTGACACACATTAGCAAGAAGGAGCAAGTTGGGCAAACAAAGCAAAACGACTCCCAAACATGACCTTCAGGCAAATTGGCCTCTTGACAGGTAGAACCAGTTTGGGCAATTCACTTTTGCACCTCTCGTGTAAACAAAGTTAGATGAATCTTTTTGTTACATGACAGTCTAATTGATATTTCTGCTGTCATGCAGTGTTCATGTAAATCTTTAAAGTGTTCATTGGCAGATTTGGAAATGCTATTGTGGCCCTATAAGTGTTTTTGTTTCATCACAGTCTTAATGTATAGCACTATCCTGTGCTTTCAGTTCGTTATTTAAATAGATGCATGTCAAACCTTGCCTGCGAGTTTCTCCTGTTGTTACAACAATCGCCTCGAGGTTGTCCTTGAAACATTCAAGTCGTGTACAGATTTGCTCTGAACAGAGAAGATTTTGTCACTCCAAAAGCTTGTGTGTGTGGTTGTCGTCTTGAAGAAGAGAGTGACTCCTGTAATTCAAATGGTGTGTGTAGAGGCAACAGTGTGGTGTGTAGAAGAGTGGGGAATACTGGAGCGGTCAGAATCACACACCAGCACACAGCCGTGTAATTTCCTCCAAGTGCTCTCTCTCTCTCTCTCTCTCTCTCTCTCTTTCTCTCTCTCTCCATCTCTCCATCTCTCCATCCAGCATGGGGCTTGCACTGCTGAGTAACTGCTAGTTTAGCTGTGGCTTTTTTCCTAAATAGAAAATAACACATTGGCCTGCAAACATGGCTGGTGGTCATGCCTGTGTGATTGTGAGCGTCTCTCTCTCTCTCTCTTTTTTCTCTCTCTCTCTCTCTCTCTCTCTCTCTCTCACCCTTGAGGCTGTCAGCTTCCACAGCGCAAAATCCCAACTTAGCTGCAGACACCCCAATCAACAACGTCAACAAAACACTGAAATGAAAACTGGCGAAAAGCAACAGATTAACGTATGAGAAAAGGCTGAATTCTGGGGGCAGGGACTTAAGATACTTTGTGGTTTTGCACTTTGGCCATATTTGGCAGGTCAGGCAGGCCTGGCTGTCTGCGGATAGCGACGTGTCAACTCAGCGCGGCGAGCAAGCCCAAAGTCTGCACATATGCTTTACGGCCGACCAGGGCACAGCAGCACAGCAACATACATTCCCTCCCTAAAAATGATTGCTCTGTCTGGATCACCCACCCCCCCCGTTCAGTTTTTGCACAGATGTGTCCTCAGCCTGCGATTAGCACTGTGGGGGGGTGGGGGGGGGTGGGACAAGCTCTTCTGGAGATCCTAAAGGGGATTTTCTGTCAGACACACAGCACACAGACAGGAGAGAGCGAGACAGACAGACAGACAGACAGAGACGCAAAGTTCAAGGGTGGAGGTATGCACCCGTCGGCAGCTCATAAATCATTGTTGGCCCCCCTCCACGCATGAGACCATCCCCTCACCCCCCCCCCCCCCCCCCCCCGGCGGCCCTCGTCGCCATCTTTGTGTCGCGCTTGGGTCGGAGCAGCCATCGACAAAGTGTTTGTGTCAGCCATGACGGATAGTGTCCTCCTCCTCGTCGCATTTCCCGCGCAGTAAATCAGGTGTGCCCGATCCCGAATGCTTCCTGAGCCTGGGCTGCCTGTCACTGAGAGGAGAGAGAGAGAGAGACAGAGAAAAGAGAGAGAGAGAGAGAGAGAGAGAGAGGAAGATGTACTTGTCCTTACCACCCTCGATGTGTCTCTGGGAGTCGAGGACTCACCAATCTCACTGAAATCCCACTTAGCAATGCACGCTGTCTGCTGTGGATAACTGGTGGTGTTTGTTTACTTGTTTATGTTTGTGTTGATTGGTTCTTGACAGGCACTTTTTCACAGCAATGTGCAATACAAAAACATATTAAAGACAGAAATACCTGGCTAAAATTTGAAATCCAATGTTAACATTTAAGTAAAAATAGAAGTATTAAATAGTTAAAATGTAGTTAGTAGGAGCATTAAATAGTGATTAAATAGTAGCATAAATAATTAATTATTTAAACTTAACGCTGTCATTGTCACCATTAAAGTTGAATTAAAAGTGAGGTCTTACTCTTGTAGGATTGTGTTACTATAAGCCATTTTCAGACACAACTTCCAGTAATTAACCGGGCCTTTACTACACATTCCATGACATGGATGATTCAGACATGACCCTAAAACTCAAGTTCAGGTCGGATGCAACTTGTTCACACGACACCTGGGTGGTTGATATGAGGGTGGGGCAGGGAGCAGGAAATGACACAGAGTAAATGCAACCGTTCATGTTGTTTTGTTTACCTCAACATGGAACACAAATGACAGGTCACTGCAACTTGCAAAGCATTGTGACCAGTGAAACAGAACTGCGATACTGATGTACCTTTGGTAATGCTAACCCACAAAGGCGCGTTTAAGTTACCGAGGTAACTTAATATCCGGGAATTGTACTGAGGAGCAGGTAGTGTCATGTCCGGGTAAAAAAATACCCAGGTATTTAATTCAGACATGCAGCCTACCTTTTGATTTTCGATAGATATCTTCGTCTTTATTTTATGTGTTAAAATGACTATAATGTCATATGTCTATAGTAAAGAATATATTGATAATATTAGTAGCAGTCGTAGCAATAGAGGCATGCTAAATAGTTCGGCAAAATATAAGCTCTAAATCAGTAATAAGTGCTCTTCGTGGCTAGGCTAATTGGGGTTCTTAAAATTCATTTGTTAGCGCTAAGCTCCTCTTTGAAAGAAAGCCCAATATTGACTTGCTTTGGGGCTGGTAGAGGTGACTGTTGGTGGCTGTTAGCTCTGCTGTTTGCCTGTTTCACTCTGTGTAATTATTTATGTAAGACTCTTCTCCCCCTTGCCCTAAGACAAATGTCCTCTAATGCGTCCCCCACCACCACCTACCCCTCCTCTCTCTCTGTCTCTCTCTCTTGTCCTCCTTCCCCCACCCGTCCCCCTCCTCCTCCCTTCCTCCCTCCTGCTACCTCCTCGGTGGCTGTCGGACAACCCTACCCTGTTGCCTCTGCTCTTGGGAACAGGCAGGGGGACACGAGGACGAGCCTCATCTCCTCTCCTCTCCTCTCCTCTCTTCTCTTCCTCTCTCTCTCCTCTGCTTGCACGCCTCACGCCGGACGCTGCCTGTAATTAGTGCTGGCGCTTTGATGGATTAAGGCGACTGTAAAACACACACACATAGAGAAAGAGAGGGAGAGGGAGAGAGGGAGAGAGAGCTAGAAATAGGGAGGGGGAGAGAGAAAGAGAGAAGAGAGGAGAGAGGGTATAAAATGTCGAAGCCTCCAGGTTAGACATGGGTTTATTTGTGTATTTGATTGTTTGTTTGTTTGTTTGTTTTTTTATTTATTTATTTATTTATTTATTTATTTACGTTCTTCCTTACTTACCCACCAATCCACCCCCGCTGTGGCCCTCTGTTTCCACCATGACAAAAGAAACTGTCTGTCTCGCGGGTGAGCGGGCGGGCTGGTGGGCGGGCAAATGTTGCTCTTCGAGCTCATTGATTGGAGCACTTCTCTCCCAGCTCTCCCTGCTTCTTGGACGTGGGCCAAGAGCCCGGGCTGCTCAGCCTGTAAGCACCTCCCCCCCTCTTCTCTCCCTCTCCACAAGTTTGAAATGTGAGCTGCCTGGACTTTTTTTTTCTCTCCCTCTCTCCCTCCCTCTCTCTCCCCCCTCTCTCTCTCTCTCTCTCCTCCTCCTCCTCTCTCACTCACTCTCTAACCCCTCTGGCCAAGTGGCTCTGGCTGCTTGTGTGTGTGATGTGTGTATTGGGAGTAGCAGGCAATGGATCACTAGACAGAAAAAGGAGATACATCAATAACAGCTGCACACGTTCCAAAAGGTGAGAGATAAGCATTTGGTTCTCTCTCTTCCTCCCTCCCTCCCTCCCTCTCTCCCCCCTCTCTTTCTCTCTGTGTCTCTCTATCTATCTCTTACTCCTTTTGACTTGTGTTAACCCTTCAGCAGAGGCAAGCCATAACTTACAGGTCTGTTGCAGGACCATTAGCTGAAGCAGTAGCTGTGCTCTCTCCTCTCTCTCTCTCTCCTCTCTCTGTTTCTCCTTCTTCTCCTCTCATACAGGCACACTCCTGAGCGCACAGTCTGTCCCCCTCCCCACCCCTGTCCACCCTTCCCCTCCCATACCCTCCTCTCCTCTCTCTTCTTTCTCACTCTCTTTTTTCATGCTTGGTGAAGTTTCCTGGCTATATATAAAAAAGAAAGGGAAGACAGAGAGAAAAACAGAGAGAGATAGATAGATAGAGAGAGAGAGGGAGAGAGAGAGAGAGAGAGAAAGAGGGAGCATAGCTGTGTTTTGCCTCACCCCAGCTTGCCGGTCCCTTGGGTGTCCTGGTGCCTGCTGCGCGTGCACATTGCTGTAGGAGCCTATTAGCAATGGAAGCGTCTGTGATTGGCTTTGGCCAACTCAAACGAGAGCCATCGTCGATGAATAATTGATGCGCATTGTGTACAACCACTGGACATGCCAGGAGAAAGAGAGGGAGAGAGGAGAGGAGAGAAGGAGAGAGGAGAGGAGAGGAGAGGAGAGGGCAGACACATACAGAAAGGCTTTCGGGGACTTTGAAGGAGAGAGACACGAAGAGAGAGGGAAAGAGAAGTGACAGAGAGTGGCGAGAGAGGGAAGAGGACAAAAACAGGGTGACGAGAGACAAGAGAGAGACAGAGCGGGAATTAGATGAGCGAAACTGTGCGGGCACCCCAACGGTGACTCAGACAGCTGTCTGTGTGTGTGTGTGTGTGTGTGTCTTGTGCGTCATGAGTTGCAAATCACGGCTCAGCAGTGCTCTCTCACTTCTCCCTCTCTCTGCTCTCTTGAGTCCCATCCCTGTCTGTCTGGAGACATTAGAGTGGAAGAGTGAAAAGAAAGAGAGAGAGAGAGAGAAATATATATATATGGAGAGAGAGGGATAGAGAGAGTGAAGTGTAATGGTGAAATAACATTGCAAGACAGACACAGAGCTGTGTGTGTGTGTGTCTATGTGTGTGTTTGTGTGTGTGTGTGTGTGTGTGTGTGAAAAGTAGAGAGAGGGGGTGCTTTCTGTGTTCTGTGGGTGCCTTTCCCATCTGTGAATGAAAGACTGTGTGAGGCCCTCTCCCTGTCAAAAGAACTAGACAGCCTGGGACGGAGAGGAGAGGAGGCATGAGTAAACGAGAGAGAAAAAGAGAGAGAAAGAGTGTAGAATTGGCTCCGGTGAAGGAGGGGTGGAGTGACCGTGGGTTTGTAAGCGTAGTAACTTCCCTCTATTATCCCCCCTGGGGGGTATGGAGGGTATTTGGGGTGGGGTAGAACAGGGTTTGTTGGCCACTGGCGTGAGGGTGGGGGTGGGTCAGGGGTGCTGTCGGGAGTGGGAATTGTGAGGGGTTAAAGCATGGGGTTGGGTGGGGGAAGGGTGGGGGCTGGATGGTGCACCCCGCGGAGGAATGAGCCTCTGTGACAATATGACTGGTGTCTCCCTGCGCTCCACTTGATAGAGCCGTAACAGCTGACTACTTTTGACCCAGTTACTGCTCTCCCTCTGACGGGGGTCAAAATAAGCTTGATTCTCTCCCTCTCTCTCTCTCTCTCTCTCTCTCTCTCTCTCTCATTCTTTTCCTTCATCTCATTCTCTCAATCTCTGTCTTTCCCTCTCTTTCTCTCTCTCTCTCTTTCACACTCTTTTGCATTGACCTACTTGACTGATGCTGGGGACAAGTGTGGCTCTTGCTAGCTTGGGGATTGGAGCTTCAAATCAGAGCCCATAGCCCCCTGACCCACAAAGCTCTGTTTAACCCCAACTGGGAATGAGATCTCACAATGACAGCCCCTAACTCGGCAGTTAATGTTAATGATAGTGTTTTGTAGTCAGAAATAGTGTATAAAGCATGTTCTGTCATGGAATGAAATGCTTGATCTTTCATTCCTAACATTACACCTATAGATTCCATTTAATCATTGCACCTAGTTAATATTTAGCATGTTTAGAACTGATAAGGGCCAGTTTTGAATCCCCATTCTGCCTCTGTCTGAGGCTATGCTGGCTCAGCAACAGCAATAGAGCTATAGAGGAAAAGTTGCCATCCCATTATCCCATTATCCCATTATCACTTCTCGACAAAGTTTTTTAAATGTAACATTTTTGGGCGACGCGAAAATGTGTGCATACCAGAGTCGTGCAATTAGTGCTGCCAGTTTTCACAGATCTTTCAGTTTTCTTTTTTTCTTCTCAGAGTCATCTTGCTTGTTAGAACAAAAAAGGAAAAAAAAATCCCTAGAGAGTGCAAACCACAAAATCAATTAAAAATCACAACAGTTCAATGTGAATGCAGGACATGCTTCAGTTCTGGATAAGCTTCATTTGAAGGCAACCATCTGTGGGGCCTTCAACGATATGATCAGGTTCCTATTTGTAATTCACACAGTTTATTCTTACTGAAAAAAAAAACAAAAAATCATGGTCTCTGATAATTACAGCTCTTAAGGGAGACGATGTAACTGTTTTCGCCTTGTGTTTTTGTCTGCCTCTTGCACTTGCGAAAGCTGTTTGCAACGTGCTAAGACAAGAATGCGTCTCCACTTTGGCCGGTTTCTCACAGGGGAGCAGCTCCCCACCCATTCATTACTGGGCCTGTGAAGAAATGAATACATCGCTTGTCCCCCCACCCCCACCCCTGCCCCATCTCAGTGTCACTCGCTTGTGAAATCACCATTTGTGTGGTCCACACCAGCCTCTTCCAAACTGAACGCCTTAACCACCCCCCCCCACTCCATCCCATGAACTTCTTCAGGTTCCTTTCCCAAGTGCCCCCCCTTCCACCACCTCCCAAATTTAAATCTTCTGATTAGTTTCAAATGGAATCAGTTAGGGCTTCTTGTCAGAAAAGGGGATGCGTTGTACATGATACTGATGTCTTGGAGGTCTGTCTGGTCTGTGAGGTTCTGCAGCATGCAGTTTTTTGCTCACCGACTTCTCCACCCATCAGCCCCTACCTCCACACTCACCCTAAACATGCTGGGAGTCACGGTTGCGAGACAAAGCCTCTGATTCTGGGAACAGAACTCTTGTCCATCCTCATAGAAGTATAGACCGATTCAAGAGCGTAAACTTACCGATTAAACTGGTTTCCAGTTTAACATTCCATATGTTATCTTTATGTAGCGGTAGCAAAAATCATTGAATACTGACCAAGATAGAGCAACAATATACGTTACAATGGAAGCAAACGTGAATAGTTCCGGTCTGCGTAAGTGTAGTGTCACGTAAAGTCACAATATAAACTTTTCAATGATCTTCTGTATCAACGTATCTGGTCTGCATAAAGGGGGATTTTACCCCCCCCCCCCCCTTGCGAACATAGAACGCGGAACACTTAACAGGAACACTTAACAGACATTTGTGCCTCTCGCTCCGAACAAAATAGAACGTTCAAGCATTGTTTTGTTCATGTTTACGTTAAGACCACCTCTCTTAAGAGTTGGGTGGGAGAGTTTGCGTGAGAGAAAAGAGCGTGAGAATTGTTTGGGTGATTCATCTC
Organism: Tenualosa ilisha; assembly: GCA_015244755.2. Classification (NCBI taxonomy): domain Eukaryota; kingdom Metazoa; phylum Chordata; class Actinopteri; order Clupeiformes; family Clupeidae; genus Tenualosa; species Tenualosa ilisha. The sequence goes on from PYXC01001129.1 coordinate 901,549, forward strand.
CCCTAGAGGCTCCTGGGAAAGAGAGGGAGCTATAGGCAGCAGGCTCTTGTCTGTGTGATCCTGGGAAAGTGTTAGGACAGTAGGAGGTCAGCGGAAAAAAAAAGTCCTAAGTCTCTGTGTACATATTTCAGCCAAAACGTGGAATCAGCATCAGCCTTTGAATGTGTCTCCTCTATTCCAGAGGAAGAAAAGAGTGCTTCTTGCAAAGGGAACCAGCTATGTGTCCTTCACTGATCCTCTGTCAGGTCCTCCCTTTTAGCTGACCTACCAGAATCTCAGAGGTACTATCAGAATTCACTAGGATTTGGATAGGTCACCCACTAACAGGGACCATGGGCAGGTGTTAGATTGTCATGAGACAGGTTATCTTTACCTGACTCATGGTGTGTGTGAAGCATGAAGTGATTTTGCAATGGGATTGCTGACTTACATTAATTCGACAAGGGTAAATAAATATACATATTTTTATGACTAAGTGCTAAAATAGCATATATTAACAGCCAATTGGTGTTAAGTGTTGATATGTGTATAAATATCACTTTATGTAAGTTCAGTCCTCCTTAGTCCTGGTTTGATTTGTAGACTTATTCTCTCACTCTCTCTTTCTTTCTTTCGCTGTCGTTGAGGTTTGTGATAACTCTCTTGTGTATCTGCGTAAAGATTTTTTGTTTTGCATACGGACAAGCAAAAACACAGCCCTCTCAGATTTTATTTGAGAGGTGTTTAACCACAAGCAGGCGGAGCAGAATAAATCTCTCATTTGTTTGTTTATGTGCTAGGTCTTTGCATTGCATATTTCATTCAATATCCTCGATCGCTTAATATTTCTTTCTTTTTTTTTTCTTTTTTTTAATGAATGCCTGAGTTATACCGAGGGGAAAAAACTAAGGCAGAGTTGAACAGATATATTGGTTTGTGGCCAGCAAACACCAAGACAAATGATGGCGTACAAATAATGAGTTATACAGCATGCTAAAAGCATGCATAATTATGAATAATGTTTCACTATCTACGCAGTAAAACTGAGTTACAGCACGCAGTTGGCCTGAACTGCAAGCGCCTAAACAGCTGTAGCTGTATATTGAGCCATATATCAACTCCAGGGCTTGGTCCCCTAGCATTTTGTTTGCTCTGGTGCATATAAAAATATGTTAGTGCTGATCAGATGTGCATTGATAAAGCATTATGCCCTCGTTTCTCACTGGCCAAGACATGCCCAAGCTGGAGCTCCAAGCGCTATAAAGGCTGTAAAGTAGGTTTCTTAATGTGTGCAGTGTTTGCAGTTGTAGAGAGTCGTGCATCGCACAGCATTACAAAATCTTTGGTCCTGCAGCAGATGTTCTTACACTCGGTTATTTTTGTGTTGTATGTCTCAATCAGTATGTATGCGGGCCCGGGGGAGGGGGATTCACAGCCAACCGAGGCCTGTGTTAGCGTCAGCGTCAGCACATCGTGACATCCGAGATGCGACAGCGTGCACAATTCGCAGCAGAGTGTTTTACACCTATGGTGTCTCAGCAGGTCTCGTTTATCCAAAGCGGCATAGTAATACTTAGGAGAGAACAGTTTTTTTTTTTTCAGGAAATTGAGCCTTGCTGATCCAGAGGATTGGCACAGTTACAAACCCAACATGCCTTAGCTGTAGGGTCAAAGGGCGTGCATGTATGAGTGTGTGTGTGTCTGTGTGTGTGTAGGGCCCCTTGTCAGTAGGGGCCCCTGTTTTATCAAGGTGGGCCTCCAAGTCCCAATAAACTCTTCAGTCCTCTTAATCTGCAGAGTTGGAAGGCGAGGAGTTTGGGTTGGTTAGTTTGGGGGACTGGGATGGGGAAGGGAGGGGTGTTGGTCGTGTGGGCAACTTTCAGTAAGCCGATGGTTCTATGGCTTCTGAAAACTAAAGCAACAGTAATGAGATACAGGTCTGCTATAGGCTAAACACATCAGGTCAGTGTTTCCTTGCAGGTCAAATAAATGGTTTTCACATGTAGGCTGTACAGGTTTGTCAGTCCTGTTGAGACCAAACACAAATATTAGCATTGAGATTTTTAAAAAATGTTCAAAAAAAGATACTAGTTGTTGTATGTTCATAGCTACAGGGATAGAATTGTTGCGGCATGTCCTTCTCTTCAGGGATAGAATTATACCATGCAATTGTGCAAACTTGGTACCTGGTATCAGACAAATTGTTAAATAATGCTCATATTTTTAGCGCCCAAGAGAAGGAACATTTGTCTTTGTACACTCACTACAGACCTAGGTACTTGACAGTGATCATAGTAGCTATTGTAAACCAAAATAATAGGAGAATAGAGAATAGCGTTGCAGAGCAAGAGAGAGAAAGGGGGACACTTGATGCTGGGCCAGGTGTCCTCCACACAAGGTCTAGCAGTAAAGTGGATTTTCCTCTCGTCGTTCGTGGAACTGGTTTGGCATTCCAGGCTTCATCATCTCAGTCTCACGTGAGTTGGCTAAAGCAATTACCCAATCATTAAACAAGGGCATTGAACGCCAGGAAGCCGTCGCCTTGGACCCCAAAGTCACCTTGTATTTCAAGTGTCTTTGAAGGAAAGTTGACGAGAAGTTGAACGGAACACGTGCCGGTGACTGTCATTAATACCCTGCTTGTCGGTTTAGCCCCTGGTCCTGACCTGGTCAGGCTTATGTCAGCCGACCTGAAAAGACCTCTAAGATTCTCTTCTCTAATCTCCTTCTTGTTTGTATTTGTTTTGTACCCAAGACAAGCAATCCTGTTTTTGTTTGTGTACCCTCCACTGTCACGCCTTGTTGGTGCTCCAGTCAAGCTTCTATTGGATCCTTGGTGGAGACTCTTTGACAGGGTGTTGATGTGGACACCTGCCGCGGAGGATGCAGGAGGCTGCTGGCATTCCGACGAAACCCAGTCTGTGGCGTTTTGAGCATCGCCACTACAGCCGTTAGCTTTTAGTCCTCCAACTGAGTCTGCGTGAAGATCTGCTCTATGATAGAAAATAAACATGGGTTGTTTGTGCACGTTCATTCGTGAGTTGTTTGAGGGAGATTTCATTTCACTCCTTTTATTTACTCATGGGGGTCGTGCTGCCATTTGTGACTGTGCTTTGTGTGGCTTTGTTAAGAAGAATATTTCTCAGAGAGGCCCTGTTGTGCTATCACACTTTTGACGACGACCTTATGGCCCATCATTAATGAGGGAGAGAAAGACGGGAGGGGGGGGGGGGGGTGTAGGAGTCTGAGAGAGCGGCAACTTCTAGCACTGTACTCTCTCTTGGTCTGCCACCTACAACCCCCCCCCAAAACATACACACACACGCACACACAAACACACACACACACCATATCTGGCCGATGCTCTCCTGCACCTGCTCTGTCCTTTAATTAGGATCATCACAGACATAGACTTAGTGCTCCCCCTCTGCTAAGGGCAGCCTGTTGCTCGGGGAAACCGTCTGGTCATCTCT
>PYXC01001129.1:910000-912500 GCA_015244755.2 Tenualosa ilisha
GAGAGAGAGAAGGAAGAGAGAGAAAGAGAGGAAAAGAGGGAGAGAGACAGAGACAGGGGTGATTTATGAGCCCATACTGCTGGATTGGAGAGGTCCTGTGTCCTTTTTGGCTCTGGCTTAGCGAGGGCCATGAACCAAATGGAGAGTTTGCCAGTCTACCAGCAACAAGTAGAGAGAGAGAGAGAAAGAGAGAGAGAGAGAGAGGAGAGAGAGTGTGGAGTCAAGCACTGGTTTCAGTTGTTTTTTTTTGTGTCCCGTCTTCTGTTTTTAACTACTCATTCTGTTCTTTTCCTCAAAGGTGTCGCAGGCAAACAACACTCCACACACACACACACACACACACACACACACCACACACACACACACACACAGACACACACTGCTGTGAGCACAACTCTCATAGTTTCACTCAGGAATGTCCAGCCAGGCTTTTGCCTGTGCTGCTTGTTGAGTTGCTATAGTTACCGTTCCCTTGCCACCCAACTCGGCCACTTAAATAAAGGACACTTTAGTACAGACCCGACACCTTATTAGTGCTTAATGTGTTACACAATTACTTCTGTATTGCAAATGCAGTGTTAGCATATCTGCTGGGATACCGTAGCTATTTAATTGAATTGAATTTGATTAAATTTAATTTCTAACATAGGTGAAAGTACTTAGGAGTGAGATACGATCTTTGTGTTTATTTGTTTCACTGACAGTGAAGTGTAACTAAGTATTAGCTCATTGACACTTAGCTTTTGCCTTTTAGTGTTGCAAAAAAATTCTAATGAATGCGGAACAGGAACACAGATGACTGTGAGGTGCGAAGCGGGGAACTCATAACTCACCACTGGTCATAACAGTGAAGAGGCGTACAGCAGAGATCTTTATCCTTGCAAATCATAGTGTGTGTGTTTGTTTGTTTGTTTACGGCGTGTGTGTTTTGACAGTTCCAGTCCTCTTCTTTAAATTATTTACAGTCATGAAAAAAATGGGCCACTGTCCCTTGGGAGAAATGTGAGAGGGGTAACCCTTTTAACTCCCAGGACTTTGAGAGCTTATTGAGAGACTGTCTGTGTGTCTGTCTGTGTTTAAGACTGTCTGTCTGTTCTGCTTGTATGAGAGTGACAACTGAACTGGCAAGAGACCAGCACTACCAGTCGGGGAACAGGTGTCCTGTGCAGAAGAGGGAGAGTGTGTGCGTGTGTGTGTGTGCGCGCGTGCGTCCATGCGTGCGTGTGTGTGTGTGTGTGTGTGTGCGTGGTGCTTCAGGAGCCCCCAGCATCTGCCATCTTAGCTGCCCCTCTGGTATGGAGAGAGACACAATATGTGTGTTTTTGATCATATTATTTTGTATGCATAGACTTCATTATTCAAACCAAAAAACTAAAACTAAAAAAAAAACACAGTATCACAATATCTGCCCTATGAATAAACCATGGATTCAAGGACAAGAAAGAATCTGGGGCCCTAGGCAGAGAGAGCAAGGGACATGTTTATTTCAGACGATAAAGCATACACACACAATCTATATAAAAGCACAGATGTGTTGGATTGTCCCTCCCCAACTGCGAATGTGGCATGGCCATACACATCGACAGGATAACACACACACACACACACACACAAACACACACACACACACACACACACACACAGCCATTAAAGTATTTGTGTGGACCTTTTGGCCTCCCAGCACACAAGCAGTGGCAGCTACTGATGGCCCTCATGAAACAAGCTTGGGCCTTCAACAGAGAAACCAGTAGTGAAGGGGAAGAAAATTGAACAAGCATCAAGCAACCAGCACACACCATTTTTCACTGATCTCATGGGGATACTGTAGGACAGAAAGAGAGAGAGAGAGAGAGAGAGAGAGAGAGAGGTAGTCGCTTGGAGCTATGTCCACTCACATAACACACATACTCGCACACACACACTCTTACACACACACACCACACACTCTTACACACACACACACACACATATGCTCTCCTCACATCCATTCGATGTTTTCCAGTAAGTGTGTATAACCAGCAGCTGGTGGTGGTGGGGCTGTAGGCCCAGTGAGGTCTCAGTAAGTGTGGGCAGCACAGGGGCCTGCCAGGGGAAGACTGGGCCCTCAAAAACACTGAACACAGACTGGAACACACCAAATAACACAGAGAGAAACTAACCCTGTTTTCGTCTGTCAACCAGAGAGGGGGGAGGAAGAGAGAGTGGGTGTGTGTGTGTGTGTGAGAGAGAGAGAGAGTGAGAGAGTGAGAGAAAGATGGGGGAAAAAAGGAGAGAGGGAGAGAGAGAGACAGAGAGGTGTGTGTGTGTGTGTGTGTGTGTGTGAGAGAGAGAGAGTGAGAATGGGGTGTTGGGGGGGGTAGCATTCAGAGTTGATCTATGCAGTGGTGATTTAGGAGTCAGCGTTAACAGTTTAGCTTGTTGGGTGGCAGTTTGGCTATTAGATACGACATGTTTGTGCTTGTGTGTGTGCGCATGTGTGTGTTTGTATGTGTACGTGTGT
>PYXC01001129.1:917500-1012500 GCA_015244755.2 Tenualosa ilisha
GGCCTGTCTCACGGGTCAGCACCTCACAGCACAACCTCTCACACAATCTCACACACACACACATAAACACACACACAACTACATGTCATGCTGTAGGCTACATGATCGTCGTAATTGTTTATGCTTCTTTGTTCATTACTCTTTAGTGTTTGTTTTCATATGTATCTTGACTTACTGCCCTCATATTATGTCACCATGTTCTTAGTCTATAAGCCATAGCTAACAGTATGGTACTTTTTTTTCTCTAAATGTCTACATATTGTCCATACATGCCTACACAATGTAGGTACACACATACAGTACTTGTAGCCATTCTGCAGAGACTGTCCATAGTGTCAGTTTTAGTCACAGTTAATTTAGGGCATAATACACATTCATTTCACATAACTAATGCATCTGCCTGTTTTGACACTGACATCCATCATGTTCTGCTGTGAGTGTTCTGCATTACACAGTTAGTCAACCTGTTCATTTGTTGCTACGCTAGTGTAAACACTTCTTCAGAGTGTTAATATGAGACAGTGGCTTGTGTTGTTCTGGTGTGTGATTCATTTGGTTGTTTATGGTGTTCGTGACATTTATGTTTGATCTGTTTCCACAGTGACGGGTCATTTCCGTACGACTCGGTCGCCTGGCAGCAAAACACCAATCAGCCTCCTGGATCACTGTCTGTGGTGACCACAGTCTGGGGTGTGACCAACACGTCACAAAGCCAGGTGAGGAGACACACACACACACACACACACACACAAACATGCTCGTATGTACTCACATAAATGTGAGAAGATTAACATTGTTGAAACATCAAACTCCCACACTCATCACATGGATATACACGTAGAGCCACACACATACACACACACACCACACATGCACACACATGCACACACACACACACCACACACACACACACACACTGCCTGCAGCTACCCAACCCATCACCACAGCACTCATGTAGAGTTCCAGAGAATTAACTTTTAAGAGACTCTCTCTCTCTCTGTCTCTCTTTCTCTCTCTCTCTCTCTGTCTCTCTCTCTCTCACTCACTCTCTCCTCACTGTTTTGACTGTCTCGCTGCAGACAGTCAAATTTCAGAGACTGAGGGCGTATATGTGGTCTCAACCACGAGCCCATCCCATTGATTTTTGCAATCCGTGCCCTATTTTTCTCCGACAATGTTTTTTTACTCACTGTTTGCTGTGCCGGTGTTGCTCTTATTATATAACAAGAGTAAGACGCTGAGAACCAAACCTCACAATTGAGTGAGGAATGATTAATTAGAGAAATTCCTGAAGATCCGACCTGAAGTAGAACACAGGTAAATAATCATTAGTTTAGGCCTCTCTGTGTGTGTGTGAAAACAACATAGGTATGACTCATCGTCCTTACTGTGTTGTCTTTTTTTCTCTCTCTCCCTCTGTCTCTCTCTCTCTCAGGTTTTGGGAAACCCCATGGCGAGCGGGAACAACCCAATGAATCCTAGCGGTAACCCCATGGGCTCGGGCATGTCGGGGGGCAACCCGGGCATCAACTCACCCCAGTTCCCCGGTCAGCAGCAGCAGTTCTCAGGCAAGGGCAACAGCAACCAGCCCTACATGCAGCCCAACATGTACGGCCGGCCCAACTACCCCGGAGCAGGGGGCTACGGGGGCAGGTGAGTGTCTGGCTAGGAGAAGCTCATTTTAAGAATATATTTATTAAACTGGATGAAAAATGTTCCTATGTTCCTAAATGGAGCCAGCAAGCAATCGAATCTCACTGCCAAATGTCCAGACCCTCTGTACGAAACAAAGTGGAGAACGAGGGACTGGTTTTAATACCAAGCTAAGTCAGAATTGAGAGAATTTGGAAGAGAAAAGATGATTTGGAATAGAAAAGACACAGCCAAGGTCTTCCTTAGTTGTTTCAAGTAAAACCACCAGCAGATGTAGAAAAGGCTTCAAGCATGAATCAACCTTAGAAGGTGACAAGTGAGTTCAGCAGGATCAGTGCCCCAAGGGAGGCTGGTTAGGTATATCACATGAGCCACATGAGATGCTTCTGAGGACTGGGCTTGTGTTCCCACAGTTACCCCGGAGGTCCAAACACTCCCGGAGGCATGGGGATGCCTCCCCACTCCCGACCGCCCTCCGACTTCACCCAGCCCGCAGCAGCAGCCGCCGCCGCCGCAGTCGCCGCTGCTGCCGCCACGGCAACCGCCACTGCCACGGCAACGGTGGCCGCCCTTCAGGAGACCCAGAACAAGGACATGAACCAATATGGACCGGTAGGAGGAGTTTGCACAACACACTTCATGTTGGGTTGCCATGACAATGATGATGATGATGATGATGATGACTATGACATCGGTGCTGAACTTGACTGTGCCAAATTGAAACATGGCCCAGATTAATTGATTCTAAGACAAGACACAAAAACACACACCTCTCACGTAGTAATGACAATGACAGAACAATTGTTGAGTAACAGCATAGTGCATTGCTGTGAATTCATGGTAATGACATGGATTGTATTGTTATACCATAAGGGTTTGGGTTTACACTGGTATAAACAGTGCACTGGCGGTCCTGAGACAAATAGCCATCATTGCCTCAGATGCTTGGCCTGGAGGACAGAGCGAGCTCCCTTTTTTTGTGTAATAAACAACAAGACAGTTGCATATACGCACACACTCAGTTGCACACACACACATGCACTCTTAGTTGCACACACACACTGAGTTGCACACACACTCTCAGTTGCGCACACACACTCTCAGTTGCACACACACACTCTCAGATGAACACACAGACACACACACACACACACACACACACACACACACGCACATACACACACACACACTCGGGCACTCGCGGAGACCTAATGCGGCCTGGCCCTCTCTACAGATGTGTTCCTCTTTCCAGATGGGACCCAACCAGTACGGTGGCCAGTTCATGAACCAGCCGGGCCCCCGGGGGGGACCACCATCCCTGCCAGGCAACATGAACCCCATGGGCGGCGGAGGGGGCGGAATGAACGCACCCAGCATGGGCGGCCCTCCCATGGGCATGAACCAACCGCGTCCCCAGGGCATGGGGCCCTTTGGGAACCACGGCCAACGGATGCCCCAGCAGGCCTATCCGGGCCCCCGGCCACAGGGGATGCCAATGCAGGGCATGAAGAGGCAGTACCCAGGGGAGGTGGGTGCTGGTACCATCGCAGTACTACTAATAGATCCTATAACGCATTTACAATAGTACACTATGTAAATTGGCTGTCTTGCCAGGCATAAGAAAATACCAGCACATATACTGTGTTGTGCATAACTGAAAAAGAGCTCTAAAGTTTCATCACAACCATGAATGCATGACTGTAAATCTGTTAACTTGTTTTGTTTTTTGTCTGTTTTTATTTATGTTTTGGAGAAGCAATGCGCCTCGCAAACAAATCTCGCCTCTTAGCAAAGTTTTTTTTTGTTTTTTTTTCCTTATGTGTGTGCCAAAAAAAGATAATTGTCATATATGAGAGAAGAGCACGAAATATACATCAAATTCATCTGTGTAATGAGGCAGAGAAACCATTTCCTCTTGGCGTTCATCACTCATTTCCTGTATTGTCACTGAGCACCAGTGATGGAAGGCCTGATAGCGTAGCATGCAGTCAGTGACGGATGGCTCTCTCCCCTCCCTCCCTCCACTCTTCCCTCAGAACTACGGGGGCCAACAGTATGGACCAAACAGCCAGTTCCCCAACCAGCAGGGGCAGTACCCCAACCCCAACGCCTCCCGGCCACTGCCCTCGCCCAACTACCCCGGCCAGAGGATGCAGGGGCAACAGAACTCAGGCCAGTACCCCCCACCCGGTGCAGGCATGGGCCAGTATTTCAAGGTGAGCTTTTATACCTCCAGAAACATGCATGACAATATGGCATGACGGCAAGACATTTTTATAAGACAAGACAATATGGCATGACTACAAGACATTTTTTTTACGTCAAGCATATCACGTCAAGCATATCATGATGATTCATGGTTTTATCTTCCATCGTTACAGCCGGAGCCGTTTAATGGTCAGAATAATAATTTCTCTGGGAGTGGATTCCAATATAACCAAGGGAGTATGAACGGGGTAAGTAGAGTGGCCATATTCATTATGAAGATTTTATTATACAGTATGTCTACCCATATGCTGGACAAGTCCATTTGCAACCTTGCCAAATGCTTTTGAAGAAGATTGGAATGCTAAGGGGATAGTAAACAGTATTCTTACACACTACACTTGTTTCTGCACTTCCACAATGTAAGTGCACACTAAACACTTTACAAGCACGCTGTTTTTCAGGGATCAAACTTAAATTTAATAATATTGATTTTATTTTGTAGAAATAAATATAATAAAAGCAACCCAAATGTGGATCCAGTGATATATCTGAAAATGATATGAATGATTAAAATGGTGGATATAGCGTTTTGCAACCAAACTCTTCAAATGTAATTTATACAAGAACTGAATCTGTACTAAAGACAGTGTGCTGATTTTCCTCAGGCTCCTCGGCCGGTGGGTAACTACCCCCATTCACCGGTGCCTGGCAACCCCACACCCCCCATGACCCCAGGAAGCAGTATGCCACCATACCTGTCACCTGGCCAGGACGTGAAGCCACTGTTCCCACCCGATATCAAACCAAATATGAGTGCACTGCCTCCCCCACCAGGTACAGAGGGGCAAACTATGGACCCATCCTGCTCTAAACAATGTGCAAACAGTATATGTGTTCAAAATAAGACATGCTTATTATTGGCCTGTGTTGCTAAATATGATATGCTATTAGGAGTGTGCATTGCTAAATAAATTGTATGTTTATGAAAAGGTTGTAGTGTGTATTATGTATGGAGGATTCCAGGGTTATGGATGGAACAGAAGATGAGCAAGCATAGTATTTTGTAAATGTTTTGTACTGTTTCTACACATTACCTTTACAGCTGAATTCAGCAAATCCATTACATCATAAAAATATGTGGACATTTATTGGTCTTTTGTATGTGACAGAAAGTTCACATTTTCCATGGAACTGCTCATATCACATTGATCACCTCTATGTTGTGTGTACCTGTGTCTCTAGTCCAATTGGCTGCTGTATGTTAAGTTTAACACTGATATCATCTTCCCCAGCAAACCCCCACGAGGAGCTGCGGCTGACGTTCCCTGTGCGAGACGGGGTGGTGCTGGAGCCCTTCCGGCTGGAACACAACCTGGCCGTCAGCAACCACGTCTTCCACCTGCGGCCCTCCGTGCACCAGACGCTCATGTGGAGGTGAAGCCCCACTGACCCTTTGTGACCTCTGACCTCTTTATTAACATAAATCTGTTAAACGTTTATGTCGGCAAGAGAGAAATAACATTAAGGACAAAAAACAATGGAGGAAATTAGACATATGAAGAAAGTCCATGAATTCGTGTTCTGCATTAAATACAAATAGTTTTCAAAGTAGTCTTTTATTTTTGAACCATGTCTGCAGAATGGTACCAGTGAAAATAAAGTCACATTTCTGTATTCATTTCCCAGAATAATTTGTCACAACTATTGGCTGTTAAAAGCATAAAAAAATTGCGAAATTTTTAAAACCTGGTAAACGATATACCATGGGTATGATTTTCAAGCACACTGATTGCATTTCAGCACACTATACTCCTTCAGTCCGTTTTACTGATGAGCTGTGTGTCTTTACTGACCCCAGGTCAGATCTGGAGCTGCAGTTCAAGTGCTACCACCATGAGGACCGTCAGATGAACACCAACTGGCCGGCGTCAGTGCAGGTGAGCGTCAATGCCACGCCACTCACCATCGAGAGGGGTGACAACAAGACATCCCACAAGCCTCTGCACCTGAAGCAGGTGTGTCAGCCGGGGAGGAACACCATCCAGATCACCGTCACCGCCTGCTGCTGTGTAAGTACCATATCTGGTGTGTCTGTGTGTGTGTGTGTGTGCGTGTGTGTGTGTGAAATGACAGATACTGAGCTTTGCTATTCCTTGAACTGACTGTTAGTCAGTGTCATGTTTGAAGGTTGTTTGTGCTCATCCTGGTGTCTCTCTCCCTGTAGTCGCATCTGTTCGTGCTGCAGCTGGTCCATCGGCCGTCGGTGCGCTCTGTTCTTCAGGGCCTGCTCAAGAAGAGGTTGCTCCCTGCAGAACACTGCATCACCAAAGGTGCCACGCACGTCGCCATCTTCCCCACAACCCTCTCCTCCCCACAACCCCTTACACTTCTCTTTGCCCTCTGTTTCTTGCATTGTATGGGGGTGGTGGTTTTGTAATGCTCAAGGAACCTGGCTAGCATGATAGTAACCTGGAAATGGCCACCGTTGTGCCACTGAGCAAGGCACTTAATCCTAAGTTGCTCTAGGGAAGACTGGCCCTGAGGTAATCGATAGTTGACAAATGTAAATTGCTTTGGACAAAAGCATCTGATAAATGCAATTATCTCTCTTAACAATGCGATTGGCTGGTGGGTTGGGAATTAACTTTGGATAATTGGCTACCTTTGAGGTAGATCTAAAAAATTTGAATCACCATTCGATATCAATGTGTGTATGAATGGTAACCATAACAACATCGCAGCGTATTTCACGCCGTACTTTCCCCCCTTAACGGTAGCTATAATAGTTATTTTCTGTAGTTCATGCACATGATTACTAAATAGAAAGAAAGTTATTGATAAAATAATTTTATAAATACAAATGGGAGATAAGACCTTAAGACCTAAACCTTGAACCCTCAAAGACTTAACTGGCCTGAATTGATCATTGTTACTGGCTAAATCAAGCCAGTTAAGTCTTTGAGGGTTCCATGTTTAAGGTTTAAGGAATACAAAAATTCAGTTATTTTTATCCACTTCCTTCTTCTTGTCTGCGTGTTGATTTTCTTCATGATTTATCCCTAGCCTGTTTGTGTGGCTGTTATCCTAACTGGCCAGTATCTGGATTTTCTCATCCTCCTTTCATTGTTTCAGTGAAGAGAAACTTCAGCAGCGTCGCAGCTTCATCTGGGAACACCACAATGAACGGAGAGGACGGCGTGGAGCAGACGGCCATCAAAGTGTCGCTCAAGTGTCCGATCACTTTCCGGCGAATCCAGCTGCCGGCACGGGGCCACGACTGTAAACACGTACAGGTGAGCATTTCCCCCCAACATCCTGTGCTGTCTTCTGTTCTGTTTTTCACCAACTGAATTTAAATCTCCAACTGACACTGATGTTGACTTTTTTTTCCTGTCCTTTTTCAGTGCTTTGACTTGGAATCCTACTTGCAGTTGAATTGTGAGCGAGGCACGTGGCGATGTCCTGTATGCAAGTAAGTTAGCGATGTATGACAGGGTCTTTAGTTTTCAGGCTTTTGTGAACACGAATGTCATTTTTAAGTTGTTTTTAAGGAATTCAAAGACATTTTAAATCAAATTTAAAGACACTCATGTTCCCATCATCTCTCTTTCAGTAAAACTGCGTTGTTAGAGGGCCTGGAAGTTGACCAATATATGTGGGGCATCTTAAACGCTATTCAAAAGTAAGTAACACCTTTGAGTTTTCATAACTTACAACAAGAATCCCAGCCAGTAGTCAACCTGTCACCTCATTGCAAGAATTGCGCAAATGTGTGCCTTTGATCTTCATCTTAACTCATGTGCTTAAACTGTACTTGAAATTCAACCGAGCATTTTTACAAAATGTAAATGTATTGTTTGTAATCTGTATATATTATGGAACAAAATTGTCAATGTCCATAAACAAACATGAACTAAGGCCCAGTTTACACGTATTCGGGCCTTTCATTTACATGTGAATGGAGTTTTAAATGGAAGGAAAATGAAGAGTAACATACCCTTCAAAGTGAAGATTTTGCAAAATGCTGGATTCTGTTTTAAATATGTGTAAACAAGCCCTAAAAATACCTTTAAAATCCCTCTGACAGTTCTGAGTTTGAGGAGGTCACCATCGACCCAACGTGTAGCTGGCGGCCAGTGGCTATCAAGTCAGAGATACACATCAAGGAGGACCCGGACGGGCCGCTGGCTAAGCGCTTCAAAACCATGAGCCCCAGTCAGATGATCATGCCCAATGTGATGGACATGATTGCCCAGCTGGGCCCCGGTCCTTCGCCGTACCCCAGTGTACAGCAGCAGCAGAGTGGAAACAGCGGTGATTACGGCAACCAAGGTACCAACACCTCACGCACACATGCTACTTTTATTTTTCTGTCTTCCCTGTTAGGCAATGACAATCTAACTGATGGGTGATTAGTAGGTTTATTTCGCCATCAGAGGCTAGGTTAACTAAAGCTTCTACAGTATAGCATACTTAACCCATTCAATTCTGGTTATATGTCATTTTCAGTCATTTGGTCAGTTTTAAGGCCTGTAACCAATGACTTTCAAAAAGTTTACTTGAAGATCATGGCTTAGCAAGTCAGTCAAATTATACAACAAAGCTGTAGGGTCTCAAATGTTTTTTTGGTTTTGTTTCAGTTCGCGCTTCTATCTGCTGTAGGGCCTGAGATATAAAGGATTCAATAGGCGTTGACAATTCCCTTGCATTTTCTGAAAATTCTAGGTTTTAGGGGATTCTTTTAGCAGGCGTTTTAGGTCCAAATGGGACTTTTTGTCCTCTGCTCTGCTCATGTACCTAAGGACGCCTCTGAGAGCTGAAATATCACTGGCTGTCTGCTGGTTTTGTATGCCTGTCTGTTCCTCTGTGTCTAGTCCTACTGCTTCTTGGTAACACTTTATGTGAGGGTGTGGATATAAAGATGACGTGAGCCTGTCATAAACATGACATAACATGTATCATGAACATTAATGGCACTTCATTGATGTTTATGACTGCTGTCATTAAGTGTCATTAGTCATTAAGCGTCTAGTTATCTATGCTGTTTTCCAGCTGTTTTGAGACCTAATTTTATATTTAGGACTTTACATGTTTATACGCTAGACGAGTTGTTTGCCAACATTTGAAGTTGATAAGAAAAGCAAAAGTATTTTCTTTTATTCCTCTTTGAACACAGCCCTTTCTTACTGTGGGATATTTGTTTAAAGTCCTCAAACACTCTTTTGACTATTCACTTGAGCAGTACACAGTACAGAACATTACAGCGTGGCTGAAAAACCAATCATTTTAGCGAGGTCCATTCACTATTGTATTTCTTCTGTGTAAATGCTACCCATTCACTCTCTCTCTCGCTCTCTCTTTCACTCTCAGGCAGCAGTTTCCAGGGGCACGGGAACTTTGACTTTCCCCACGGCAACGCTGGGGGCTCGTCGGTGAATGACTTCATGCACGGTCCACAGCTTTCCCACCCGCCTGACATGCCCAGCTCACTCATGGGCCCGGAGAAGCCCCTCAGTCACGGCATGCCAGACACAGTGAGTGCCACACGCACATTTTACACGGGACGCAAAAACACAAACACCATATCTGAATTCTTTTTTAATGCAGCTACTTTACAATGTTAGTTGTTGTAGTGGTCACAGTATTTGTAGGATCTTGTGGAATTGAGGAATATAAACTCTAACAAACAAACAAACAAAAAAACTGAAAATGTCTGACAGTGGCTGTGTCCTCTAAGCCCTGAACCCTTGACGGCTCGAAGTGACAAGAATCTGCTTTATTATTGGCTGATTCGTACCAGTAAAACCAGGCTCAGGGCTTTTGATTAGGAGGGTCTATGGGATTTCTCCACTGTCTAAAAGTAGGCAGCATATAGTCTATAAACTATAGGAAATTAGAATCCTTACCCTTCTCTCTCTCTCTCTCTCTTTTTCCTTCCCTCAGGTACCTCATTCTGTCAGCACTGACTCTCCCCACAATCCCATGCAGCAGAACCTGCACGCCCCATCCCACCCGGGCACCCCGTCAGGCCAGCCTCTCCACCATGGTGGTCCGCCGGGTCAGCAGCCCGGCCGCCAGCACCCTCCCCAGCTCCCCCAAGTCCAGGCCCAGCCTCAGCAGCCACCCCAGGCCCCTCAGCAGCAACAGGGCCCCAACAGCCACCCGCACCCTGACCTCGGCTTCAACCCCTCGGGCGGCTTAGAGGGACACGGTGGTCCAGTGCCCTCAGACATGCCCGAGCCCTCCCTGGATGTAAGTATAGACGCTAGTCAAGCAGCTGTCTGACAGGCCTCAGTTGCTCCAGTGGCAGGTTTTTTTTTTTGCTTTATCGGTCTGGGCATCTTATGGTTTGTCCATCTCGAACTGAAACAAAATTCAATTCCAAGTAAGCACTCTACATTATTTACATTACGGTTCAAAAATACTGTGTTTTGCACTTTACAAGCAACAAACTGCTCGCTGTTTGTTCATTCTCTGTATGAATACGCAACACTAGTCCCAGCACATCTCAGAGCCTCATCTCTATACATCGTTTGAGGAACTCAGCATGACACTGTTCAGCTGGTACAGGGTAGAGATGCTTGATGAATTAATTTTATATATCAAATATATATATTATCAAGATAAAATGTCCACCAGCCTCCACAGATAATAGTACAGAATACGTTGATAAATGGTTGTAGTGGTTTGTAGTTGATTGACTAATGATTTTCTGCATAGGCAGAGAGAGAATGGCATTTGTATTTAAAGCTTCCCGATGAATCATTTGATATTCTTGTTTTGCTGTTTAGTTGATACATTCTTTTTCCTCATCTTGATATTTTCCTACAGCTTCTCCCAGAACTTGCGAACCCCGATGACCTGTTGTCTTACCTGGACCCCCCAGATCTTCCCAGCAATAACAACGATGACCTTCTGTCCCTGTTTGAAAATAACTGAGACGATGAACACTACAAACGTTTGGGGGGCACTCTGACGTGGGCATCCACAGTTTGGGACAACGCAGTACTTGATGAAAAACAAACAAACAAACACAAAGATGCACTCCCTCTCTCTTCTTCCTTTCAGTGAACTGATTTCACAAACAAGTACAGGTTGACCGAACTGATTTATGACAAAAAAAAAGGACAGAAAGAAATAAAGAAAAAATAAGAAAGTAGGATCGAAAGAAAAGAAATACTGAATGCAGCTGGCATTTGCACTGATGGCCATAGAGCGATACCCTGGGGAAAAGACAAAATGAAAAAAAAAAAGAAACTGTGCAGCTATCCTGGATTCATCTTTTTTTTAAATTACACGTGGGATCTCTGTGTGTGAATCTTCTCAAAAATGTAGTAGCATTTTTTACTCGGTTTTATTTGATCTTAAGAAGATAAAATAACTAAATTTGTCAAAAAAAAACAACAACAACAAAAACAACAAAAAGCTTCAAACAGTCCATTCAGCGTGTGTTCTACTGTTTCCTTTTTTGTCTATCAGTCAGCAAATTATTGTGTAACTAAGAGTTTGTTTTCCAGTCCGACCAGTAGCACTGTTTGTTCCTTGAACATCATTTGAAAGCACAAGAGATTTACAGTTTTACAAAAACTTTTTTTTTCTTTCTCAAAAAAGGAACACATCACAAAGGGATATAGGCTATCAATTACAATCATCAGAAAAGGAGACTTGTAGTAACCTCATGCTTCTCTCATAAATAGTTTTCCAGTTGTCATCACGTTTTTATAAACTCGTAAAACGCTCGTAAGGGATTGTGTACTTATGGTATTGTGATTAAAACTACATCTTTGCCCATAATCATTTTGAACGAGGAAAGATTTGGAACCTACGAGTGCACTAAGATTCTTTTGTGTCACTCATAAATATACACCATATCCATCTTACGACAATGTCATGCCATATTGTCCAGAAAACGTGGGTTTTATTATGTAGGATTATAGCTAACACCAAGAGATAAACAGGCTGTGATGCTCAGAGTTTGTTGATATGTATATGGGTTTGTTTTTGTATCTGTGACCCATATACTGTTATTTACAGTGTACTTGGCGTTGACATCCATGTTTAATGTCTGTCTTAACCCTCGATCACTTTCCTGTTACAAGGTGTGTGTGTGTGTGTGTGCCAACGCTTATGCCCTTGTGTGGAAAACATTCAACGTCCGAAAGGTTTCTTATTTGGAAAACTTGCTTGGTTTAGCAGTCTTTTCTAAAAGGGATACCTCTGACATTCACAAGACATTTGGCCTCTCCTTTTTTTAACTCTGTGGGATTTCAACAACAACAATAAAAAATGCCACAACTTTTTGGAAATTGTTGCCACTTCTCACCTATTCAGCGGGGAATCTTTATTTTGTCACCAAAGATAGGCAAAAGCGACAGTTTGTGTGTCTGTTTGTAATACGGTGAAGGACTGTGGGATATGACTCAAATTACCCATGATTCCCCTTGTTACTGACCCGCGGGAGCTCACATCTTGCCATCTTTCATTGTGTTCCAAAATACACAAGATGACTAGTGCAGTCCAGTATGCAAATGTATTATTTTTTAAAAGAAAGAAACTATTGTAAATATCCTTGTGAATATTTTTGTATCGTCTTAGTTGATTTTTGTCCTTTTACTTTTTTTTTCTCTCGTAAGAATTGATTGTCCATCTGTGTCCAGCTCTTTGCTCAAAGCCCCAACCTTTGACCTTGGACCTTATTGTAGAATCAGTGGGCTCACACACATACAGTACATACACACACATATTCAAAAACATCTCTCCGCATAAGCTAATTCTCACAAGTCTGCTGCTTGTTCCGTCTTTCTCTCTGCGTGTGTCGATCTGAACGCACGTAGACCGCACATATTCCTGTCCATCAGGGTCACTTGGTTCTCAGATAGTGATCAGCTCTGGTCCAGTTCCAGCCCAAATTTGGCCTGGATTTGGCCCTGCTAACTGATGCTGATCCATCTCAAAGCTAGATTCAGAGCCGCCATCTCTGCCCAATCACAGTTAACTTTTAATTTTGTTTTCCAGGTCTTGTTAAGCAATATTAACGTCACGTGTTGTTTTGTTGTTCACTGTATCATAGATACAATTAATTATACATCCACTAGAAAACTAACATTCTCATTGCCACCTGAGTTCTCTACAAGGTGGACTGAGCAACCAAGAAAGGTGTATCACACAAGGGGCTATTGTTATACTGAAGAGACTGTGTGAATATCAGAATTGTTCGTAAAATGTCAATATGTACAAGTGGTATTTTAAAAACTATATCACAGCCTTACCATGAATTAAATATATGATATTGTTTTTATTTTTGTTATCAAAAATGCAGCTTTTAGAAAAGCAATGACCATTTAAAAATTTGTATCCCATTTGTTGTTTTCATTTGCTTTTGATTTTTGGTTTGTTTTTGGTAAATTATTTTGTATTGGTTTTATTATTGAAGTGTAAGGCTAGACAGATAATTTCATTTTAACAATATGTAGCCATGTACTGATTAAACACCAAATCATTTAAACAAGTTACTTCAAGCGGCATATGTGTGTAGAGAGCAAATTTGTTTCAGTGCAACATGATTTTAGTTAGCGATTAATATCAGCATTGTCACTGAAAAAAATCTGTGTACCATTGAAATGAATCATCTTGACAACATACAGCCACATTTTGTGTTTAATCATCATATCATCTGATATTTATCAAACTATATAATGAGATATCACCAGATCAATCATCCATTTGTAATTCACATGATACCATTGTTTACCAAGGCAATTCAGTTCAAAAGCGATTCGGCCCTCACTATAGACTTTCACCCACGATAATCTGTTGCTGTGTTGCACAGTCGTCAAAAGAAATCATGTTACTATTATAATTTTCGATGGAAATTTTTTCACCATACTCCACAAACAGCAGGAAAATTAGGTGTCCGCCTGACTAGCTTAGTTGTGCCACAGAGGGCCATAGTTAGGCCACGAAACAGATGACACCCAAAAAGATGCCTGTACATATTGTAAATGAGGATAAAGACTTGTTAACAGAAATGTATTCATCTTAACTGGGAATGTGCATTGTTTCTTCAGAGTTATTGAAAAAAAAAGAAAGCTTGCGATCTTCCCCTCTGAAAAACAAATAGCTGGAAGTGGGAAATTATGGGTTTTGTCAGTTTTGTCAACATATGTGGATAGCTCTTGCCATTTGTTTCACCTTTTGTGATACTCTGACCTCTTTGGGGAGGGGGAAGTGGACAAAGCTGTTTTACCTACATGTAATATTTCACCTGTGAGTACCAGCTCATCACCTGCAAACACTCAAGGTGCTATAAGGCAAAAAAAAAAATCTTAAAATAATTAGAAATGATTTGGGAATGTCAAACATTTGGAATATAAAGGAATTGTCAGGAGCTATATGGAGGTTTTTTTGAAAGATTGTAACCAAATTCATAGTTTGTACACTTTTTATATCATGATCTGATAACAAATTAAATGGTACAATCGAAGGTGATTCACACAAAAAGTGGCCATTGTCTTTAGGTTTGTACATTGTATGTACAATCATTTCATACTGAAAACAGGTCAGAAATAAAGAAGCTAATTGTGGTTTTTAGTCTTGCAGAACTGTATGTAGTTAGATGATGTGACAGCCTAATATTTATCTAATAAATATGTATTCAGATGATACCTGTACACCACCGTGTTTCGTGTCATTTTTCATCACTAGATGAGGGATACTGCATTCAGTGCATGAGATAGACAACTACAATTCTATGAAAAAAATTATATTTTGGTTGAACTATACCAATACCACTCTCGTGATTGTTAGGATGCTTCCACATATAGACATAGACAAAATCAGTTATGTTGATTGTGATAGGTCTTGGAAGTGTACAGTCTGCTGACCTTTTATGTCCATGAACGGGCCCATGATCAATATCAAAGAGTAGGTCTCTAATCAGAACTAAAGAACAGGCGCCATCTTGTGGAGGAAGGTAGCTCAGCATCAAAAGCTGGAGTTAGACTAAGACTAAGGTAGACTAAGGTGACCAGACCTCTAAAATAAAAGATGAATTTTCCTTTCAAACTGGGGACATTCGTATTTCTACAATCAACATAATTTAAAAAGTAATAATTTAGCTTCAATAATCAGGGGCAAAGTGGGGTTTTTTGTATTTTACATGGGAAAGACCACTAAAAATGGTGACTGTTTGCAGAAATCAGGACCGTCTGGTTACCTTATTATAGACTACTTGTTTGTGAAAGGCAAGTGAGATTTGTCTGTTGCTCACAAGCATAACCACATGAGGAAGCTAAATTAAATATGCATTCAGTTTTAAAGCCTTCAAGTGTACATTCTTGTGTCTGACAAAACTGAACTCTCAACCACATTGAACAGTTCAGCTACTACCACCAACAGTATCTAATTGTTTTTTCACAGTTCATGACAGCTAAATAGTTTTTCCACCTGTGCTGATTAGCCTATGGTCATACTGAAAGGTTAGATGATCGTCTCTGTCGTAGGCCTACAGTTACAGACCTCTGCAGTAATACCACCAAAACGTAATCAAAACACCGCCCCTAGTTCCATGCCAAAAAAGTCCATGGAATTTAACATGGGTTTTTCATGTAATCACTGCCTCAAATTTTGTAGATGCAGATGTTTTTGCCCTCATACTTTTGGCGTCTTTTCCCACTTGGCATTTGTGATCCTTGTCACCTGAACACAGAATACTAACCTCTGCCCCAGCTTTGTATATCACCTGTGAAGGTATGAAACCACACAGAAAATGGTCATCAACCACAATTAAGTAAACTACTAGAAGTATGCTAACCGAATATAATAACTAGTGAAGAAAATAAAAAAAACATACTCAAAATCCGAGTAGGACAATTTTATCTAACACTTCCATTTATTCCCTGTCAGAACTTGCTGCTTGGAGCAGAAAAGAAACAGGTATTCTGTAATAGATGAATAAGTATGGATCCTAGTCTGCCAGGACAATGAAATACATAAAGTACAAATCAGGAGAGAATCAGTTTTTTGCAACCTGTTTTGATGTAGAGTAGGCATACAATATACTATGGAAAGAAGGTCTTTTAATTAAACTGAATTACATAGAAATAGTTAGTAAAATGTTGGATCAAAGAGTTTTAAAGGGTAGAATGACAGAGGTCAGGGTAGGGTCAGAGTCATCAAGCACATACACAATAGAAAATGGCACCCTGCAAGGAAGTGTATGCAGTCCAATTCTGTTTAATGTTATGATTAATAATGTTCTTTGGTGGAGTGGATCAGAGGATTAGCAGAGCACTGTATGCAGATGACAGGGCATTGTGGGTAAGGGGCCATAATATTGACAACTTACAGCACAGGATGCAAAGTCAGGTTAAAAAATGGTCATTTGACTGGGGGTTCCACCTTTCACTGGAAAAAAAAAACTTAACTCATCTGTTTTTCTAAAAAAGGGTAAAACCCTTGACCTTAAGATACATGGACAGTCTCTCAAGCAGGTCAATGACAAGATATATATGAGTGTGGTTTGATAGTAAACTTTTAAAATTAATGATTGACAATTGTATGAAAGCAATCAATCTTTTGAAGTGTCTGTCAGGGTACAGCTGGAAGGCGTCAGGCCTTTGAAAAGAAAATACATTGCTATAATGTGTTCAGTGTTTGCCTATGGATGCACAGTATATATGTCAGCAACAAAAAACACATTAGTGCCTGAGCATTCCGAACTTTCCCAGTCCCATCACTTCAAGTAGAAGTAGAAGCTCAAAGCAGTGATAGATTTTCTGAGAGACACACAACTTGCAAGGAGACTTCAGCCTTTTTGTTGTTTGTTTGTGTGTTTGTTTGAATGGTGTCGTCCACGTATGATCACATCTCAGTCCAGTAGATGGCGCTAAGTAATGCGCTAAGCCAGCTTGCAAGCCGTCAGTAAAAAACACGGAAGAAGAAGGACACAAGTGACGCGTGTTTGAGTTTTGTAATGCTGTAGAGATTGACTGACTCCCATTCAGAGAAGTGTAGTTTACCACAACAGTATGAAAATGCTTATTCCAGTGGCAGGACGATTCCGAATTTGTACATTGGCGTTCACCGCCGCTAGAATGTTTACGACTGGTCCAAATCCAGTAGTGTACTTTGACATTGCTGCAGACAACCAACCTCTTGGAAGAGTAACCTTCGAGGTGAGAATGAAGCTAACTTATGAGTTACTCATAAATGGTACGCTTGGTGATTGATCTGCGGCTACTGACTTTAGCATTAGTACTTAGATCGTTATGTGTGTCAGAATACGTCTCGGTCTACAGTCTAATACATGCATGCGTGTTTAGGTTATGAAGGCACACTTTGTGCGAGCAATGAGTGACGACGAAGTTCGGCGGGCAGAAGTTGACCTCTAAATTTACGTTCAGATCTTTCGAGGGACAACTAAATTAATTAACGTTAGACGTTAAATGCACTGTATGATTTTGTTTTCGTTTTGATTTTTGCAGTTGCGAGCAGACGTTGTTCCAAAAACTGCAGGTGGGTAACTTAATCCTCTCTCATTTTTCGCACTTGCAAGTCATTGCATGTAGCCCTTCATTTGTGCCAATGTTTTAGGACAGTGCCACCTACAGAATCTAGTCTAAACTAATCCACAGCGCTCAAATTTGCTCAAGTAATAAACTCAGTTCTGTATGGAAGGAACATGCACCATACAAGAGCATGGAAGTCAAGTTTTGGATATTTTTCGTAGTTTGACTTCTTTTCCTAAGTTTTGATATACAGAGCATATAGTATAATAGTCTATATAAAACTACTCTTTAGATTATGGTATTTGAAAAATGAAACTCAGTGAGTTATCATTATACACTGTATGTCAAAAATATTCAGTTGCACCATCTAGAAATTATGCATTTCACTTTTTCCCTCAGAAAACTTCCGCGCTCTGTGCACAGGAGAGAAGGGATACGGTTACAAGGGATCAATATTCCACAGGGTCATCCCCCAGTTCATGTGCCAGGTACAGAATTTAATGTCTGAATCCCAATGTTCATCCTAAGCCCTGAACCCTTAAGGACTTAACTGGCATGAATCAACCTTATGATTGGCAGTTTCGTGCAAGTCTGTGAGAGTTCAGGGCTTATGGTGAGGGGACATTGAGATTCATCTAGTGTGTTGACGTGGCTGGTCTCTTACAGTCCTTCATAATGCATTGGCATAAACAGGCATGATATGCTGAAGTTGGAGCACATGCTGTATTTTCACCACATTCATACAAGATGAAGCATGCGTTGCTTCTCAATTGTTTTCGCCCTGGAGGCCTTTGTGCCAAGTAGTGTGGTTAGTAATCCTTGACATTTACCTCGAGGGAGGAGACTTCACCAACCACAATGGCACCGGAGGGAAGTCCATATATGGACGGACGTTTCCAGATGAGAACTTCCAGCTGAAGCATACTGATGCTGGTAAGGATTTATTTGTCATTGCCAACGTGAGTTTGTCTTGGCTTCTCTAGAAATTGATGAGTCATGTTAAGAAGTTGATATAGGAGAGTTATAGTTGTTGTGATTCAGCAGATTGCTTGTAGTAGAGCTTTGTTGTACACGGTGACCGTTTTACCAAGCAGAGATGTTTAGCCTTGTCCTTCAAAGTACAGTCTGGAGTCTGGATGCGGTTCTGTTTATTGGATTTTTTTCTTTCTTTTTGACATTTACACTGTTAGAACCGTGTGTGATAAAACAGTGGATCATAAGAAGTTTAGTGCAGAGGTTCCCAACCTTCTGACTGCTGAGGCCCAAATTCAACTCTAAAAATCTTCCGCGACCCACCCAAACTTTGATTGAGATGAGAACAAGATTAAGTATGTCTCCATTATTTAATGTATTTTTGAACAATGTTGTCAGTTTTTTAAATATAGCTCTCAGGAGCTGAAAGTGTTGAAAACATTTTTCCACCAAGCAACCACTGCTCCATGATAACATTTAGCTGCTAGCATTACCCATAATGCCAGTACAACCTTGCGCGGCAAATGTCAGCGGAACTTCCGATTGAAGGAAAGAATAATATTAATTTAATTTTGTTTCAATATAAATCCCTTTGGGTGTTTTTTACATTAACCATTTAATTCTATTTAGTAATCCTTCATTATATTTTTATTATTATTATTATTATTTTTATTTTAATTGAAAGGCCCACCTGCAATATCTTTGTGGCCCACATGTTGGGAACCACTGGTGTAGTAATTAAAATATGGGACTGGCCCTTTAAATGGTGTGTGAACAGGTGGTGAAAAACACACATCTTACTAACAGGAAGCAAACACATACTTACACTGCACTCTTTTCATGGGTCTTCTCTGTCGTCTGTCTTTGCTAACCTTGTTTTACAGTTTTTCACCATTGCTAAAACCCATTTGTTGAAACTCATTTGTTTGGTACAGGACAAAACCCAATCACTCAACTACATTCACAAATTGCTGAGTATTTGGTTGAGAGTGGGGTTCAAGTGTTGAAGCCTTTTTTTTTAACTGTATTTGGGAATGCACTGATCTGCCATAATTAAACTTAAATGCAAACATCCCCTCATGGTAACCTCTAGACAATGTGATTGGTGTCTGGAGACATAAATATCTCTTAAAACAACTTTGTCTATTAACAGCTGTATGTATGTACTTTTTTTTTGCATGTCCTGTTTATTTCCAAATGTCACCACAGGCAGCCACAGTTACCACTCTAGCACAGCTTGTTTTGAGACAGTTTTGAACCACAGGTGTAAATGTAGCCTTTTGGCTAGCTACTTATTTAAGTAGGTGATGCAAACAGTGCCAAATAATTCACAGCTCTGTATCAAAGGCGAGCATCAGAGATGTTTTAATCTTGTCGGTCAGGATGATGGAAACCCCTTTTGGCCACCAGAGGGAGATGTTGAGCCATACATATGAGAACACAGACTTTTTTTCACCCTTAAGTCAGATAGGCATGACCCACTTTCTAAGGGCCAGAAGGAGTCAGTTTACTAATATAATTACTCTGAGTTCTTCGCATTCTGAAAGCATCACCATTCCACCTGGGAACTGGGCTCTGGTTGATTTAATCTGTTCAGATAAGCTTGGGATGTTTTTTGTGTGTGTTCCCCAAACCATCCTGGTCTAGCCTACACAAAGACCTGAACTGTCAGTGCATGCTGTAGCTGGAGGGAATTTTCCTTCCATTGAGACAATAGATTAGAGAGTCTAGAACAAGAATGGATGAGTCCTAATGTTCCCAGTAGCCCAAAGTCCTAACCCCTCACTGGCTTGTATTAACCAATCACAAAGTCAATTCTTGCAAGTTAAGTCTATGAGGGTTCAGGGCTTAGGAGGGACGTTGATATTCTGCACATGAATGTGTTGTTATGTATTGTAATGTGAATAAATATACTGGTATTTTATCTTTGGCCTGACCTTGAGCGTTGATGCTTTGCAGGGATCTTGTCCATGGCTAACGCAGGGCCCCACACAAATGGCTCTCAATTCTTCATCTGTACGGCCAAGACAGAGTGGTGAGTGGTAGTTGCCCCCCTGGGGTCATAGATACTCTGCCTGATATACGTATGTGTGTGTGTGTGTGTGTGTGTGTGTGTGCGTGGGCGTGCGTGTGTGTGTATGTGTGTTTGTGTGTGCATTTGTTCGGGCCTGTGAGGTTGGTGGGATGGGGATGGGTTGCATTCAAGAGTGATGTGATGGATATGAACTGCTATTCCTGTGGTGTGTGTGTGTGTGTGTGTGTGTGTGTGTGTGTGTGTGTGTGTATATATGTATGTGTGCTCATGGGGGGGGCGGGGATTAATGTGTGTTTGTGCTGTGATTAATGTGTGTGTGTGTATCTGTCTGTCTTTCTGTCTGTCTGTCTTGTCCCAGGCTGGACGGCCGGCACGTTGTGTTTGGCAGCGTGAAGGAGGGCATGGAGGTTGTGAAGAAAGTAGAGGCACTGGGCTCTCGCTCTGGGCGTACCTCCAAGCGGATCACCATCACCGACTGCGGAGAACTCAAGTAGAACCCCTACACCCTCTGACACCCGTTACCCCCCCAACCCCAGCACCTACTGTGAATTTAAAAAAATTAGGTGATCTGGACGGTTGTGTGGTCTTGAGTGGTGGGTATGAGGACGTTCAGGCAAGATGGGGGGGGGGTTTGTTTGTTTTTTTTCACCTTCTAATTTTGTTTATTAGTCTTTAGTCGACCACACTGTGCCGAGAGGCTCATTTGTCAAGAGTCTGTTAACGAAAAAGGTGTGGGCGTAAGCAAAAGGGTTTTGAAAGCTGTGATTGGTCAAAAATGATTTTCATCTTAAATCGTCAGGGGGCACTTAAGTGGCATCCTGGCAACCGGTCAGGTTGGCGTAGAACTACTTGTGTGTGAGTCGTGAACAGTTACCTCGTGGTTTTCTCTTTAAATAATGACGTTTTTTTTAAAGAAAATAAGGGTACTGGAATTTGACAATGTGAATTAAGTGGATTTAAAGGAGTGTGAACTGAAATAAAGTCATACCTGCTTTGATTTGTCAAGTTGGTTTTGAACTTCTCTCTCCTCATCTAACTCCCCAACCCATCTCTGGCCTGAGTTTCTTTAAGCAGACCTTTCTGTGTGCTTGCTCTCTCTCTGGTCAGGTAAACTATAGACCCTTTTAGATTGTTTGATGATTAGTGTTCTTTCCGTTTTAACATTCCAAATGGCTGTTTGGTGTGTTACAAATGTAGCTTGGGAACAAATTGTAACTTGAGAACACCTACACAAAATCTCAATACTCCCCCCCCCTCCCCCCCCAAACATTTTAAACTGGGTATGACACATTCCTTGGGTTTGACATATTCCTCCTGTAGTCATTTCAAGTATGTATGCTCATTCCTGAAACTCAGTTTGGTTGGCATTTTATCCCCTGGATTTATTACCGTATGTCTTTTTTATTTATTTGTTTGTTTATCAAAAATCACAGACTTGAGGACTATTCCACATCCCTTGAGGAAAGGATCATTAAGGGATTATAAAAACACAACTTTGGCATTAGCTGGAGTTCATTCCACCTCATGGACATTCCTTACAAATATGGACGTTTTCATTTAGTGCTGTACTAACGAGTAAACAGTAATTATGCTTGAATTTCAGTATAAACAAATTTGTACATTGATACAATGTTAATATGTGTATTTCCTTGTCTCACAATAAACATTCGTTACAAACAGATAACATAACCATAAATGTGATGTAATGCACTGTGCAACATTAATTATTTGTACTAACCAGTAACCTAGCCTGCTTTCTGTCACCTCAGATGCTGACAGTGCAAAGTCATAAATTCTCTAACTGGTGGAGCCCTTTTCTGACGAATTCATCCCAAAATCAATTTTGAAAGATTTTCCTAACATTTTAACAGATTTGAGGGATGAGGGTATATTTTCTATCAACTAGGCAGACTTTGTAGTCGTCAACAATTGGAAAACTCTCACAGGAGCAAGCCCAAGTAATGGAGAGACCAAGCCAGTTCAAGTTATGGTTTCGCTTTCGCTCGCATCGTATTACGGCCTCCAAACTGAGAGCTATATGCTGTAGCCCACTAAGAACCAGCACAGCCATCAGAGCTTGATAAAGAGCATCTGCTACCCTCAAGCATTACATTTCATCGTGGGCTACAGCTTGGGAAGGCACACTTGCTAGAGGCATTCATGTTGATAGCTGTAAGGCACACCTATCCTAAAATATATGATGCTAGATTATTCATTAACTGAATTTTTATACACAGGGGTATCACCTGATGCCATAATATCATGTGACTGCAGTGACCAGGAGTGGGAATCGAGTAGAATCGAGAATCGGATGCTTCAATTCAATGCTATCATATCCCTTTGACATTATCAGTTCCTCTTATCAATGCCAACATGTTTCAGACCATTGTCAATGGGACTTTCAGATATAAAATTGAAATGGAGAACACAGCTCTACATGGTTTTCCTCATTCTGATAAGCTGCTATTGTCACCTTTGTGGTATAGACAATATTATTGGCTGATATTAGGTTCTATAAAACCTGTATAGAATACCCTCTAAACAGTATGGAATTGATAAGAGAATTGATAAAGAATTGGATCGATAAGCAGAATCAACAATGACAATGATATTGATAAAATTCTATCAATTCCCAGCCTTTGCTGTGACACTGCTGTGCTGGAGACAAAATGTTCAGAGACGCAACATCAGTGATGCATGCCAGGATAATAAGTTCTGCTTAGTTAAGGGAAGTGATGGAAATGTGAAGCTCGACCCTAAACATGTATACTATCAGTTAATCTGTTGGCCTACAGGGTGAATGATGGCTCTGCTCCCATCTACTTGAATTCTCTTCTGAAGCCCTATGTCACCCGACGACCACTACGCTCCTCTAAGGAACGTTTTCTAGCACGGCCAACACCTTATGCAGGTCGGTCCAGACTCTTCTCATATCTGGTTCCGCGCTGGTGGAATGACCTCCCAAGTGCTACCAGATCAACTGATACCCTCTCCACCTTCAAGAAACTCGTGAAGACTAAGCTCTTCCAAGAATATCTCCTGGTGTAAACTTTGAGAATGCACTTAATAATTTAATTCTCTACACTGTGTTACACTATTGCACTTTCAACTTAAACAGCGCAGATTCTATGTTAGCATATGCACTCTTGTTAGTTCATTGTGTTGTAGCTTGAATGTTATCCTCTTTTGTAAGTCGCTTTGGATAAAAGCGTCTGCTAAATGCCTAAATGTAAATGTATCAGGTTCAAACACAACTAGGTGTATGCAGATGTGAAATTGCACATTTGTTTGGACTGAGAAAGACTTGCACCACAATAAGATTTTGTTTGACAAGTCGTGCTGGGCCAAAATTCCACCATGTTTTCTTGTATGCTGTGTTGTCGGAACTTGGGAGGCTCTTTTCTCGGATGCCAAACATGGAGCCACAAGGTCCACAAACCAGTTGTTCTACTCAAGAGACAAGAGACAATAGACACCCACGCTGAACAGACACAACCTGGCATTCTAACTGGCACTGTTCAAAAGGAGAAGACTTGGCGCTAATGTGAACAGGCTGAGTTTAGAGCAATAACAATATGTGGCAATCGTCTTTGCCCAGTGGAGAGGTTTCACAATACATGCCTAAGGATGAAATATACCCTAAAACGCAAATGGTTTTGTCCAAACTGTAGTAAACTCCTTCAGTTTCAGTGACACACTTTTACAACATACATGACACATAACAAATTATTTATTGTCTGTGTGTATTTATTATTTTTTTCCATTACTGACATTGTTATTGACATTGTTCTATATCATATGGTGCTGTAATCTTCAAAAGACTATATCAGTTACAGGTAGTCGTGCTATCACCATTTGCACACAAGTCAACGTAGATGCATTAGAGCTGAACTAACTAAGTGTTCACATTGTCTGTGGGTAGGGGTAGGTGAGCGGTTAACGCGTCTAGCGGTAACGACAATAATGGCCTAGCTTTTTACACTTCTCACAAAGGTGCTGAGGGTGCTCTTTCCTCTCGTCAGACACGTCCAGGCCATCAGGCTTCTCCAATGGTCGCTGACGTGGAGAGAAACAGAGAAAGAGTTAAGATCACAACTCGTATTAAGTTATTACTCCAGCTGCTGATACAACTGCTACTGATTATTGCAATGATGTAGATAAAGACAGTGGAAAAAAAGATCATGTTGATACTCCTGAGTCTACTAGGCCTATTAGTAATGACAATGATGACAAAAACGATAATGAGGACATGACCTAGAAAGTCCTTTCATACATAAACCTAATAAATTATCTTTGACACAGTCAGAACTGCATAAAATAATAAAATAGATTTATCTCAGTCTAAACCCCAAAAGACTCATGACTGGAGGTTGTTAAGCCACGGTGACCTTGGTCTTCTCTACTGACTGACTAGAGGGCAACAGTGAACCAGTGACCTTGATGCGATCCATAAACCCTACTATGACTGAAGGTTTTACATCTTTGAGGTCTTTGAGGTCACTCCTCCTTCCAGAATTTTCTGTATCCTATGTCAACACACACACACACACCTCCTTCCAGATTTTCTGTATACCATCAATCTATAAGACCTAGTTCACCGGAGGCTCATATAAACAGCCATTCTTCTCTTTAGCATGCTCGCTTAAG
Organism: Tenualosa ilisha; assembly: GCA_015244755.2. NCBI lineage: Eukaryota > Metazoa > Chordata > Actinopteri > Clupeiformes > Clupeidae > Tenualosa > Tenualosa ilisha. The sequence continues at coordinate 942,524 of PYXC01001129.1, forward strand.
ACACAACAGCAGATTGACGTTTTGCCTTTGTGTGGAAGTTTGTCTAGCTAATTGTCTCACCAAACACAACAACCAAACTCAGTGAAGAGCTTGAAAACTGCCTTAAAAAAATCCTAAATTTGTGCTACGTATGATCATGCTGACCACAACCCGATGACAGACCATGTCTGACTGACAAAGTCTCTCCCTCTCTCCACGTATATGGCATACAGTACATTTATAATGTATGCAAATGCATGTCTTACCAAGTACTGAGAACGTTCGGTCCATGTGTTGGACACAAGGCTCTGCCTAGAATATCTCTAAGTTCTGCATGTACTCCTGATGTCAACTAAATGCACTGGTGTTCCTGTCTCATCACTGACGTTTGAGCGCAATACTGTCCTGTCAAAACTTGTCATTCCGGTTCTGCTGTTCTTCTTTATTCATCCGATGTCAACACACACACACACACACACCTGTTTGTGGGGGTACACCATAACACGGCAGGTCTGGCATTCTTGACCCGTGTCAGCCCAAGAGTTGCCACTCATCCACTTTCTGTTGCATTTGGGGCACATGTACTCTCCAAAGACCCGTCTCTTCCCCTGGTATGGTGTCCGGCCCTTGCCTCCGGACTTTAAGGACACGAAAAGAAGGAGAGATAGAGGGAGGGAAATTATTAAAACCACTTTATTATAATTCACAGCAGCGGCTAGGATGGCAATTTAAGTCTTTGAGCACTCAGGGCTAAGAAGGGATACTAAGTCTACTACTTACTGAGTACTGAGATACTACTCAGAGCTAAGAAGGGTGGGATAGATAGATAGATAGATAGATAGATAGATAGATAGATAGATAGATAGATAGATAGATAGATAACATCACATTAATGATTCTACAACATAATATTCCTGTATACCTGTATGATATTTGTAAACCAGGAAATATTTTCATCTGTGGCACTAAGCAGTTTTAAGCGGATAGGGTTGAAAAGGTGGAGAATGGTAGCATATTCTGTATTCCAAAAAAAAAAAACAATACTTAATTTTTCTGATAGAAGCCAAAAGTTCAGTATCTGCTTTAAAGATGGATAAAAGATCAATCAAATGTGAAAATAGCGATAGCTGTATTTTCATTGGATGGGCCACAGGGCAGATATTTTGCCAGAGGGGGCAGGGCTTATGTCAGTCCCCCCTTAGCCACGCCCCTGATTCGCAGTGGTTGCTGTATCTTAGAAACAAAACTAGGAGGATTCAGGTAGTGTGGTAAAAAATGACCAAAAGAAAAGGTCAGGCCCAGCAGAGAAAGAAAGAGAGAGAGAAGTGGAGAGGTGTTTTGCATTTTAAACATAGGCCTACTTAAAAATAACAAAGTTGCTGTAATGTCATTTGGATCAGATAGGTTATGAAAATTAAATTTCATTTCCTCCTGAGAGTGAAAACTTTACACCAAGTATAAAAGCAAACTATCCAGTAATGTCAAGTTCAGAGAATTAGGCTTACACATCCCCAGGGTGAGAATGATTATAAAATGTGCTCATTCAACCTGCTATCATTTCCTTGTAAAAACTTTAATGCATTCAAATTTGTCCATCAATGATGCAATGAGCTAGTACTAACATTGTAATAGTTTATCATATTACTGATGAACAACAATTAAATTAACAACGCCTGCAGCCCACATCTTAAGAAAAAGTGATACATACATTCATTTCCTGTTTGTTGCCAAACGCTCTGGTTCTTTCCAGTTAAAAGTGTCCTAAAGTTCAGCAGAAGAACTTGCGCTGTGGGATGTTTGTAAATATCTAGTGGAGGACGAGTAGATGCTACTCTCTTATATCCTGAGGCCACTCCTTTCGACAGCAAACCATAAGTTTCTCTTTTGTTTCAATGGACATCCCGCATGCAAATCAACCTCTTATCTTGTTATGGTGGTAAAAGCAGATGGCTAGAGAATAACAAGTTTCCATTGGCGTGATTACCTGGTTCTTTAACAACCGGGTCATTATTTTGCACTAGTATGTTTGTGTTCCTAATAACTATAAACATCTAAATTAAACGCCGCTGATACATTATAACTTACATAAGCTGACGGGCAGCTATCGATTAAAAGGCAGAAATGATTCTGAAAGTTTAACTAGCTCTAGGCTAAGAAACTGAAACTGATGTTTAGTAATGCAAAGGCATGGGAAAGAGAAACTGAATAAACTTCGCTGCTCTTATCTTTGTGATTAAACGATTATATCTAGAAATTGTCCTTTAAAGAGAATGAAACTTGCCAGGGCTCGGTAAAGGCAAACCTAAAGTATTTAAGTCAGCGTTTCTCAAAATGTGGAGCTCAGACATGTCAAGTGGGGCGCAAGACCCTTGAGACCGACGGCTGTACCGTGTTCTCTGAATTCACTCTATTCTGTCAGAGTGCTCACATACCATGCGCATATCACGCGAAACAGCTCGAGTTGAGCTGTCCATCGGTGTTACTCACTTTGTTTGAATTTACATAAAATACTAATTGGCTAATAGGCTAATATTAACAAGGCTCTGCGTCCATCTCATACCCATTAATCTCGTAAAAATATCTCATGACCTCTTAGGTTAACTCAAATATGGCGAAAGTCTACCGAGTAGCCCAATCCAGTGTTGAAATCACATCAAATGTCTACATTATTTAACCCACACCACAAAATAACTTATTTTGTTGTCAGATTTTGTTGTCGTCATATAGCCAGTGTAGGCTACATGATGAAACATGTAGTAATTTCAGTAGGAACAGTTACAGTAGGCCTATTTCAGTAGGGCCATAAGAATGAATGCTTCATTATGACTTGGCCTACATAGGCTACACAAAAACGTCAGCTAATGTCAATTTTCAGAAAAGTATTACGGCCACATGATGATGAAATATATTTGGAAATTCTGATAAAAGTCTCAGATTTTTTTTTACATTTAAGTCAGGAATTGTTGGGAAGCAAATTTATGAGAATAAAGTCAGAATTTCTGAGAAAAAGAAGTCAAACATTTTGAGATAAAAAGTCTAAAATTATAAGATAACAGTCAAGATTTCTAAAATAAAACGTAAAAAAATGTCACTCAAGTCACTAAGCATTTCCTAAATGGTGTTGTCTACTGCTGTGCTACATAGCCTACTGCATAACCTAGATAGAGTTTTTACATCCTGAGGCCTGTTCGTCAAGTAGTCGGTGATCCGGGTCACGGGTCACTAGTGAAGTTGAGGGTCCACCTGCATACATCTGAGCATATATATATATATATATATATATATATATATATATATATATAAATACAATTGTGCTTATTCTGAGGTACTGGGCTCTGGCAGAACTACGTCACATTTTAAACTTTATATAGCCGTATCTTAGAAAGTCTTACTTCTGAAGCACCTAATGTTTGTTTTAAATCTTGTGAAAGTTCAAGTTAGGCTATTGCAAATGTCACTTCCAACAAAAATTGAGATACTGATAGGCCTAAGTGTAGCTGGATTCTAAAAAGGAAAACATGAATAAAATACAAGGGCATTTTAGAAAAACATGCAGTTTAATGTAACAAGCATATCTTAATCTATAGACACATTATATACATTTTATATAATTTATATACATCATTAATACAAATCCTAAATAGCTTCAATTTGTCATTAATCCATAAGCCCACGATTGATTCCAAGGATCTCGTTATTAAAGCCAATCCTGAAATAACAGCATAAGTTGTCAATAAGTTTCAGCAGCAAACCAAACATGAACCAGTGCCGTTGAAGGCTCTGTTGTGAGTAACTCCTTGCCCACTTCTTCCACTTCTGGCCGATATGTTTCTCGAAAATTTAGACTTATATCTCAAAAAGTCTGACTTTTTTTCTTGGTAATTCTGACTTCTAGGTTGTATTTAGTGCACATACATTAGAAATATACATAAAGTGCGTCAGACAACAGACAAGACAGGGCATAAGTAGACTTGTAACAGAGCACTGATTGTAAGGTTTACAGTGGGGTGGAGGTAGAATATAAAGTTTATTTAACTAAATTTAACAACATAGAAAATGTGCAGGTGTGCATTCGGTACAGTGTGAATAAATGTGTCATATTTTGTTGTTTAACAGGCAAGAAGCTCTTCCCCATTCTGGAGGTGCGGGCAGTTATACTGCGGTACCTTTTCCCTGATGTCCAGCCATCTCCACAAATTCAACTTCTGGAACATTTTTTACCAATTAGAAGTTTAACAGTAGTGTCCAACCATCCCCAACAAATTGTTAATTGTAATTAATAAACTAGAAAAACACTCGGAGAGCTCAGACCTCTGCCAAGGCAACATGGGGTCACTGACGCAATTCAAATTCCAGACGGGGTTCCAGATCACCACCAAAATTGAATCATGCAAATCCGTCAAGTGCTTTTCAAGTTATTTTGTACACCAAAAAACAAACAAACAAACAAACAGCCTAATGCCAGTGAAAACATAACCTTCTTGGTGAGGGTAACAACAAACAGCCACCGGCTACGTCTTACAATCTACCTTTTTGTTCTCCCATTTTTTCCTACATTAATATCACCATTATTCAGTGGTGGTATTCTAAAACACGTAAAGTGTTACTGTTACTTCTGAACCTTGTCAAACAGTGCCTTCTGTTCACAGCCACCTCTGCTCATCTATGTTGATTATGAAATTCTTCAATGTTGGGAACTGCCCAAATGCAATTTCATGCCATTGTAGCTATTTCCACAATGATGACCTAGTGACCAACATGGCAGCTAACATGTTTCTAAGAGTAACTAGAATAGCAACCACCATGACTACCCTATCAGTGGGCTAGCAACCAAATAACCTCAAGGTTTTTCGTGTGTCAGATTTTTATGCACAAAAATTGCACAATGAAAAACACTTTTTTTATTTGCATGCACTGTGTGATTCCTGGGAATTGCAAATCTAGTGTTAACATTGCTCTCTCTCTCACACAACCAACTCAAAGGAATTCAGACGTCTGAGCTCGGCAATGCACTGTACTGTCATACGGTGGCTTTTTATATGTCTATGTCCAACCATGTCTCCATGTCTATGTCCAATGTTTTTTTAGTCTATGTCCAACCATCTCTACAAATTCAACTGCATGAAAACCTGTGGTGCAAACAGATCCATATAATTCACAGCTCTATATATCGAAGGAGCGCATCAGAGAGGTTTTAATCTGGTCAGTCAAGAAGATGAAAACCCCTTTTTGGCCACCAGAAGGAGATGTAGAGCCATGCACATGAAAAGTTAAGTTATTTTTTTCCTAATGTCAGATAGGCATGACCCACTTTTTATGTAGTCAGTTTATCAATATAATTACTCTGAGTTCTTTACATTCTGAAAGCATCCCCATTCCACCTGGAAACTGGGCTCTGGTTGATCTAATCTGTTCAGATAAGCTTGGGATTTTTTCCGTGTTCCTGGACCCATCTTAGTCTAGCCTACACAAAGACCTCAACTATCAGTACATGCTGTAGCTTGATGGAATTTTCCTTCCAATGAGACAATAGATTAGAGAGCCTAGAGCAAGAGTTGATGAATCCTAATGTTCCTACTAGGCCTAAGTCCTACCCTTTTAAAGACTGAGCTGCTGTGTATCAGCCAATCACAAAGCCAATTCATGCCAGTCAAGTCTATGACGGTTCAGGGCTTAGGGCTTAGGAGGGACATTGAGATTCTGCACATGAATCCAAAAGTGGATGCGTTGTTAGGTGTTGTAATGTGAGTAAGTGTGCTGTGGGCTGTGCATATGAGAAAGGGTGCTGTGATTGAGGAGTGTAGGTTTGACCTGCTAATCTGTTGTGAACTATGCATTTGTGTGTGTGTGTGTGTGTGTGTGTGAGTGTGTGTGTGTGCGTGTGTGTGAGGGAGAGAGAGAGTGAGAAAGAGAGACAGTGATGTAGAAGAAGAGAGAATAACAGTGCATGAGTTCACTCATCCTGTGAATTAAACCTAGCTGTATGTGTGTGTGTGTATGTGTGTGTGCCTTGTCCCAGGCTGGATGGCCGGCATGTTGTATTTGGCAATGTAAAGGAGGGCATGGAGGTTGTGAAGAAAGTGGAGGCGCTGGGCTCTCGCTCTGGGCTCACCTCCAGGTGGGTCACCAACTGCGGCAAACTCAAGTAGACCACCCGTTACCCCCACCAGCATAATCCACCCCCCCTCCACACACTCACACACATACACACACACTTTAACACCTACTGTGAATTTAAAAAATTAGCCTGTTGTGACAGTTATGTGCTCGCAAGTGGTTGGTATGAGGACGTTCAGGCAAGATGTTTTTTCTTGTTTGTTTTTCTTGTTTTTTTGTTTTTTTTACATTCTAATTTTGTTTATTATTCTTTTCTTACGCGACCACGCTGTGCTGAAATGCTTATTTGTCAAGAGTCAGTTAACAAAAAAGATGCAGGGATAGGTAAAAGGGTTTGGAAAGCTGTGACGGGTCTTAAATGATTTCTATCTTAAATCCCCAGGGAGCACTTAAGGGACATTCCAGCAACTTGTCAGGTTGGCGTAGAACTACTTGTGTGTGAGCGAGCAGTTACCTCGTGATTTTCTCTCTAAATAATGTAGTTTTTTAAAGAGCAAATGACCACAAGAGTTCTGGAATGTGACATGTAAATTACGGGAATCTAACAGAGTATTTTTCAAAATGGCAAAATCGTACATCCTGAGGAATCTCATCCTCCATGTATCCCCCCATCCTATCCCTGGCTTGAGGTTTATTTCAGTGGACCCTTGTGTGTGCTTTTCCCCTCTTTTAATGTACCCAAGGTCATCACTATTACAATTACTATTATTATTACCACTATTATGGTCCAGCGGCGGGCTCGAACCCACAACCTCACAGTAAAATTGGATCGGGATTCAGGCACGATATAGGCAGTAGGCTGAAAAGTCCAGGCTGTCAGTCGACTAACTAGTAATGAGGTTCGGAAGGGAGGTTTCCTAACATTTCACACACACAGCAAGGCTAGCTGGCATCTGTTATATTAACAACCACCTGAGAGAAGCAGCACAAACTTATACATCAATAGAGATTTACAATACAGAAACGTGCATATTATAGACGGTTTCAGGAGAATTAAATTATTAGCTGAATTTTTGTTTTAACGTTACAAATGGCTGTTTGATGTGATATAAACATAGCTGAAATAGTTTAGGAGCAAAGTAGAACATTCAAGTAATGTTTTTGTTTTTTACCTTTGAAACGGTCCATAAAATAATATATACTCTTCTGAACCTGTGAGGGAAATTTGGTCTCTGCATTTAACTCAATCATGAATTCGTGAAACACACAGGAGACAGTGAAGTGAAGTACACACTAACCCAGAGCAGTTGGCTGCCTGCTATAGCGGCACCCACAGTGAACAGTGAGGGGTTAGGTGCCATGCTCAAGGGCACTTCAGCTATGGTCCACTGGTTGGGGATCAAACCGGCAACCCTTTGGCCATAAACCCTAAGTCCTAACCAGTAGGCCATGGCCATAGATGAAGTTTTAAAGGTACCCACACCCACACCAGGGTTGGTGTGAAACATCCTAGGCAGATGACAAGGTGTAAAGACAAACAGGCCAACTCAATAACAATACAGATTACAGTAAGGGAAAAGAAAGAGAAGCCTTGCACATAGCTTTCCAACAAAAATGTTTTAATTCGTCACAATGATTATTCCATCAGCCTTCAAATGCTGGTCACTCCTATTAAAAACACATACAAGGCACCTTGTTTTGTTCTCTGATCCTGCCATTTCACAGTGGCTTTAGTGATCTCTCCCACTGCATATGAACACCTACACAAAATCTCGATACTCCCCCAAACCTTTTAGACAACTGGGTTTGACATATTACTTGGGTTTGACATATTCCTTTATGGGTTTGATATATTCCTCCTGTAGTCATGTCAAGTATGTATGCCCATTCCTGATAAACTCAGTTTGGTTGGCGTTTCAACCCCTGGATTTATTACTGCAAGTCTTTTTCATCTATGTGTTTGTTTGTTTATCAAAAATCACAGACTTGTCTATGTGTTTGTTTGTTTATCAAAAATCACAGACTTGTGAGTTCCGCGAATGTTTTTACAGACACTCAAACGTAATATTAGGGAAGGATCGTAAAGGGATTAAAAGGGATTATAAACCCATTAAAAACACAACTTTGGCATTAGCTGTAGTTCATTCCACCTCATGGACATTCCTTACAAATATGGACGTTTTCATTTAGTGCTGTACTAACGAGTAAACAGTAATTATGCTTAAATTTCAATATAAACAAATTTGTACAATGATACATTGGTAGGAAAAATACAGCTTTACGGTCAAACTAGTGATAATGCATTGAGTTAATGCGTATATTCCCTTTTCTTACAATAAACATTCGTTATAAACATATGACAACCATAAATGGGATATAATGCACCACATGCACAATATTAACCTCATCTGGTAAAATGCTTTCCCTGATAATGTTAAGACAAAGTAATACTCATTATACTCAACTGTTATTGCTCACCAATGCGTAGTCATTGTTGCTCAACCTCTGATCAGATTAATAACAAAAGAGATTGAAAAAATGGCAACAATGTGATTTGATTAGAAATTTTACATATGATTATATACGTATATTCAAAATACACACAAACATATTTTACTAATAACAGGCATTTGAAACACAAACTGGTTACTTAATACTGATAATATAATCTTTAGGAAATACCATATCTCCATATAATGCGGGAAAGATGTGTATACCATTTCTGTAGACATCTAGACTTCACATAATGATGTACTGTTGCATATTTTATACAGATACAACTGGCATAAAAACTAAATCCACATAAATATTTCCTGTAGGAAACTCCCATGTTCCTGCTAACTCAACAACCAACCAAACAAGTTTTATTACTATATTGATGAAATACAAAACGCCTTAAATGGCAGTTATCAAATATATACAGACATGTGCAATACCACCTTTACTAGGGAACAAACAAATTTTCTCTCACTGTCATTGTTCTAGAAATGCCAAAATGTTGCTCACAAAAAAATATACAACTTGATTTTGGTACATAAAACTAATCATCGTCAAGTATACGTGCTACTGAAAAGCTACAATTTGTGTCACAAAAAGACAGCTGAATTCCTTAATGGCCTCATTAAAATCTCAGGAGGAACAGGTAGATTTCATCATATTTAAGTTAAAAAACTAAATGCTGCAGGGGGACCATAGATGTTTCTCTCTTTTTCAGGGCACAGAGATTGGGCCTTGCCAACAACAATTTAAAGGAGAAATCAAGTGTGAATCAATCCATAGCCCTGTTGTTTGAGGCCCCTAAGTGCTGTCTGTAGGAAAAAGGACGAAAAGATTTGATACAACATACACCAAATAGCGAATCAACAATTAACAATAACTGAATGGGGCACAGAGACTCACTTTCAGTTTCACTTTGCTAGGCCCCATTCAGTTATAATTAGTTATTGATTCACTATTCGGTCTATGATGTATCATTTTTTTTTTTTTTCCCCTGCGACCCCAAACAACAGGGCTATGACTGATTCACACCGGATTTCCTCTTTAAGAGATGGAGAAAGTAACTTTACCTTGCAAGTATGCAAGTATCTTGCTCAGAGACAAACCTGGGTAGGTCAACTTTGAGCACCATGGCTCCACTGCCTTAACAAAACAAGGTTTTGCTTTTGGTTTTGCAAGGGCTTGCTTTTAAGAGGTCTACGACTTACTTTGAATTATCCCAGGTTTGTCACTATACCACGTACTTTGCATATCCTGACAATTTATTAACTGTTTATTTGAATGGTTTACTAGATTTAACACAATCGCTTGGGGCCTTTTTTGGATCAAAGACCAAAATATGATCCTAGACAGACATTATTTAACTCAGAATGCATGTACTGGAGAGAAAAGTGGTTCCATCTTGTGTCTATATTGAAATACTACTTGTGTATTAAGTAACAGAGTAAGTAAGTAAGTTCTCATCTTGAAGGGGGGGGGGTTCACATTTAAATGCACACTATTTTTGTCTGGCAGCGTAGAAGCCTCACAAGTTACCTTAGAAACCCTTAGGAATATTGCACAAGAACATGTGATTATGTTTTCTATACTAAGATCTTTCTATGTTTCAGAAAGGGATGCAAACATACAGTATGATATATGAAAGCCTTTGGGTACAGCAAGAGAGTATATCAGTTTTCTTATGTTTAACGTACCCTATATAATTTGCGCAGCCTACAAAGTCTTCAATCTACAGTAGTTCCTAAAGACCTATTTAGATGCTTCAAAATAGATATACATCCGGCAAAAAAATATATGCAATTGCACAAAATGAAGGTCTTAAGTTCAGAAAGAGACCATCTTAAGTTCAGAAAGAGACCACTTAATAAATATCTGTTACATAATGCACTAAGGAGACGTACGCTGAATTCCCCTTCTTTGTGGATTCACAGTTGAGAAGATGTGCTACTGACCCAATGGCTGTGTAAGGCATCATGTGATACTGTATGGCACAGCTCACATGGCCTTCACCCTCACTAGGTTAAAGAGGAGTGGAAAGAGCGATCTTGTAAACAAAATAACTGAAAAAAATAAAACACTATTGCGGCCTACTTCATTCCGACTACTTGTGGTGTGTGTGTGTGTGTGTGTGTGTGTGTGTGTGTGTGTTGGTATGTGTGCATGTGTGTGTGTGTGTGTGTGTGTGTGTGTGTGTTGGGGGGTGGGGGGTATAGGTAGTAGTGCTACCAACATTTTCACACAAGTAAACGTAGATGCATTAAAGCTGAATTAAGTGTTCGCACTGCTCCACTACCATCCCTTTAGTTTCGACATAGAGAGCACTTGGGTGAGTAAACAGTCGCTGTTGTCTGTGGGTAGAGGTTGGTTGGGGGGTGGGGGGATGGTTAGGTGATCAGAGGATGGAGCGGTCACTGCACCCGACGGCAGTAATAGCCTAGCACCTTACACTTCTCACAAAGGTGCTGAGGGTGCTCTTTGCTCTGGTCAGACACATCCAGGCCGTCAGGCTTCTCCAATGGTCGCTGACGTGGAGAGAAACAGAGAAAGAGTCAAGATCACAATTCCTATCAAGAGATTACTCCTGCTGCTGATACAATTGCTACTGTTTATAGGGGAGTTCAAAATGTTGGTAAACAGTAGTGTTCTTCCACCCAGAAGTATCTTGTTGATAACCCTACATGTATGCCAGTTAGCTGAAGATTGTAGCTAAGCTATTAACTAAAAGTAAAACAGATTATTGTAGCCTAGCTATTATCTAACAAAGAGCAATAACCTCTAAAACATACATCTCAGTTTACAAGATCATGATAACAAAATGTTTTTTATCTTTGTTAAATCAACATGAAGTGTTTAATAGTGATGATATTCAGTCCCATTGAAGAATACGCTGTTCTTGCCACCCAACTAGCATGTTTGCGAAGTTGCCACGCCCAGCTGAAATGTCCAATTGCAATGATGAAAATAAAAATAATGAAGAAAAGATTAGCTTTTTCTCAGTCTGGCTTTTCAAACGATGTCTGACGAGAGACACGACAAAGTCAGAATCAGAACTCACATCGACTCACTGGCCCACTCCTACTACTGATAATGAGCGATGACAATAAAGATAAAGTTGTTTTTTTTTTTTAAGTCAGGATTTCTAAATGTTATCTCACATAAAGAAACACCGAGAGAGTCCACACCAAAACTCATGTTGATACTCCTGAGTCAACTAGTACTATTATTACACAATAATGACAATAATTATTATTAACATAACTATTAGTAATGATGACAAAAATGATAATGAGGACAATTAAAAAATCCTTTAATGCCTCCAACTAATAGATTATCTTTGACACAGTGTGTTCAATTCAGACCACTTTACATGAAAACAGAAAAGCACCTCTAATAGCTTATCGTATCTAACACTGTCACAGCCACCTACTGTCAGAACTGCATCCGCAAAAGCAGAGATGAAACATAAAATAGATTTATCTCAGTCTAAACGCCAAAGACTTGTGGCTGGAGGTTGTTAAGCCAAGGTGACCTTGGTCTTCTATACTGACTTTGACAAGAGTGGAACAGCAGGTCAAACATCTGCACTGATCACCAAGTTTTTGGCTGGACCAGCGACCTTGATACGATCCACAAACCCTACTGTGACTGAAGGTTTTACAGCTTTGAGGTCTTGGTCGCTTCTCTTTCCAGATTCTCTGTGTATACCATTAATCCCAGAGACCTAGTTCACCGGAGGGTCAAATAAACAGCCACTCTCCTCCTTAGCTCGCTTGCTTAAGACACAACAGCAGACTGATGTTTCGCCTTTGCATGGAAGTTTGTCTAGCTAATTGTATAATTAATGGAAACCATTTTAGCCTCAACAGACGTCAGTTTGTATCTTACAATTTTACAAGAATACAGAGAGAGGAAGTGATGCACACTCACAATGAGGTACTGGCTAAGCAAAATGAAAGACATAAAAAATATGAATAGTCGCGCACTCCAAGTTAATGAAGTTAACTAATTGTGTTGTTAAAACAATGCCAAAACGTTCTCCGTGGATCCTGCTTTTGGAATAGTGAAAGACGGTTCTCCCAAGGCTTGGCGACAGTGTAGTGCTGCTGATTCCACATCGTTAATTCAAGTCGCTTTACCTTACATCAACAGTGTTAGATATTAGGCTAGACAGCAGACAGCGCGTCTATATGGAGAATCATCCTCCCTCTGGACAGTAAGCATGGCACTTTTGCAGCTTGAGTTAATTAAAGTGTTTTGATGAGGTTTCTCTGATAGTGACAAACAACTCAAAAACATTTTGGCTTGACACCAAGAGGTATCTTGTGTGTTTGAAATAAGTGAAAATATGGGTGGTATCCAGGATACTAATGATGACCAGTCATGTTTCAAATAGGCTTTTGAAAGATGGGGGAGAGGGGAAGGGGGGAGGCAGCTTTAAAGTTACAAAGGCTATGTGCGTGTCCACAGATGGTTCATTGCGAGGCAGTCCATTGTCATCATTCGTTGTGGAAACAAGTAACATGCCAAATTTGAATAGAATGGGGGGTAATGGCAGCTTTCACAATATATGATGTTTTTTTTTACAGCAAAGAGGTCCACTAGGCCTATTCTCCCTGACAGATAGCGTGCCATTGGTGCCCGGTTCCATGTAATTGTTAGCAGGCTGCCCAAATGTACCAGGCCTTTCTTCATGGACTGATTATAGATGCCTACAGCAACTTGAAATGAGTGATGATGTCATGGCATTTGAAGTGTCTTAAATGCACACAGAGACTCCATCCAACACTGCTGTGCTCTGCAATTAAGAGCAGAAACAGGCGCTCTGGCTGGAGTCCCTCAAGAGAGGAGCCATGCAACGTCAAACTAACCATGCAATACTGAAATCAGCTTAGACCAAACTAAACAATGGACCAACACAACAACCAAACTTTTCAAGTGAAGCACTTGAAAACTGCCTTAAAAAAAAATCCAAACTTTGTATGCTTGGTATGATCATCCTGACCACAACCCGATGACAGACCATGTCTGACAAAGTCTCTCCCTCTTTCTATTTATAAGTGGCATAGGGTGTATAATGTATGTAAATGCATGTGAGTTACCCAGAAATGAGAATGTTTGGTCCATGTGTTGGACACATTAGACCCAAGAGTTCTCTTGGAGTTTTGCCTGTATGCCTGATGTCAACTGAATACACTGGTGTCCTGTCTCTGTGTGTCATCACTGATGTTTGAGCGCAATACTGTCCTGTCAAAATCTGTCATTTGGGTTCTGATGTTCTGCTGTATTCATCCCATGCCCAGAAGACACACACACACACACACACACACACACACACACACACACACACACACACACACACACACACACACACACCTGCTTGTGTGGGTAAACGTTGATGTGGCACTTGATGCATTCCTGGCCCATGTTGGCCCAAGAGTTGCCACTCATCCACTTCCTCTTGCACTTGGGGCACTTGTACTCTCCAAAGCAGCGCTTCTTCCCCTGGTACGGCGTCAGGCCCTCTCCCTTGGGTCGGGCCTTTAAGGACACAGAAGGAAATAGAAAGAGATTTTTAACATCAACTTTATTATAGTTCACAGTGGTTTTGGCATCTTAGAAACAGAACCAGGAGTAACAAAGGACTCAGGTAGTGTAATCAAGAAGAAAAGCTGGAGCAGACAACTGAGGGAAAAAGAGAGACAGAGGTTTGGAGGGTTGTTTTACATTATAAACATACTCAAAGATAACAAGGTTACTGTAATGGCATTTGGATCAGATCGGTTATGAATATCACGTTTCATATCCTCCCCCTGAGAGTGAAAATTTTACACCAGGTATCAAAACAACTGAGACTAACTCTATCCAGTAGTGTCAATTTGCGAGAGCAACACATCCCCAGTGTGAGCTCTCTGTTCAGTCAGTTACTCTTTCCTCTCAATGCATCATACCCCACTTTAATACAAGACAATGATTACAAATGTGCTCATTTAACCTGCTATCTTTTCTTTGTAAAACTTTGAAGCATTCATATTTTTTTGTCCCTGTTGCAATGAGCCAGTACTGACATTGTAATAATTTGTCATATTACTGATAAACAAAAATCAAAATATCAACACCTGCAGCCCACAACTTGAGAAATAAGTAATACATACAGCCATTTCCTGCTTGTTGCCACGCTTCTTTCTGTTTCTATCCATTTAACAGTGTCCTAAAGTCTAGCGAAAGAACTTGGACCCAAGTAGTATGTTTGTTAATATCTAATACAACAACCTGATGAAAGAAGGGGGATGGATGCAACTCATATAAAGAGGCCACTCCTTTGGATCAGCACCTTTAATTATCATTTGCATTTCACAAGAGGAGGGACTTTGGACATCCTGCATGGCAATCAACCTCTTATCTTATTAAGGTGGTAAGAGGAGATGGTTAGAGAATAACAAGTAAACAAATGAACCATTAATGTGAATAAGTGGTTCTTTAACAACATGATCATTATTGTGAATTAGTATGTTAGTGTTCCTAATAAGTATAAATATCTAAATTAAACCCTGCTGACACATTACCGGTACATAAGATGTAATGACTGGCACAAATTATTCTGAGAGTTTAACTACTTCCATACAGAGAAACTGTAACTGATGTTCAGTAATGCGAAGGCATGGGAAGGAGAAACAGAATAAAGTTCGCTGCTGTTATCTTTGTGATTAAACGATCACGTCCCTCAATAAATCGTTGTTTAAAGACAATGAAACTCGCCAGGGCTCGGTAAAGCCAAACCTGAATGATGTAAGAGCTCAGACACCACTGTGAAAAGTTTCAGCTGAGGTAAATCTCCCTGTAACATTATACAAAGATAAATACCCTCTCCTCTGATATTTACGGCGCAAAATATCAGGACTGAGCAAAACAGTATGTTTGACAAACCCCATCTGGGCGTCGAGACAGGCACCGAACCCACATGGTTCCCATTGGACTGGGCCGCTTTCATCTCCTATCAAGGCAGCCTCTGAGAGGGATACCTGCTGCTGCTGCTGCTGCTGCTGCCGGTGCCATTGCACCCAAGGCCCAGAGGTGCCTTGTCTGAGCGCTTTTGGAGAAGAGGTGCACTGGTTGCGGTCGATTCTCCGCGGGCACTGACCGCACACACACCCACCCGGCATAATAGTGACTGGGGGAGTCTCTTAAAATTATTTCTAAAGTGTTTTTCAGAGACATGTCACACTGGTCACAGAGGTTTTGTTTTGTTCTTTGCCTCCTGCACGTATTTTAAACCAACACAAGCAGTGGTGGTGGTGTTGGTGGTGGTACAGGGAGTCTCTTTCAATCTTGCCGTGTCAAGTCAAACACCAGTGAAACCTATGTCCCCAAACCACCTTTTTCCTTTCTTCCTGTCTGTAGCAGCGGTTTGGAAGCTGGAAGCCTCTATTGCTAACCCAATCTACTAACCCAACCCAACTTAACTCAACACCCAGTCCTCCTCCGGCCTCAAACCAAGTCCAGATCCCAGAAATGGCTGGGTACCTGTGTGTGTATGTGTGTATGTGCGTGTGTCTGCATGTCTGTGTGTGTATACAGTATATATATATATATATGTGTGTGTGTGTGTGTGTGTGTGTTTGTCTGTCTGTATGTCTGTGCATGTGTATATGTGCAGTATATGTATGTGTGTGTGTGTGTGTGTGTGCATGTGTGTGTCTGTATGTCTGAGTAGATGTATATATGCAGTATATATATATGTGTGTGTGTGTGTGTCTGTATGTCTGTGTATGTGTATATGTGCAGTATATGTATGTGTGTGTGTGTCTGTATGTCTGAGTATATGTATATGTGCAGTATATATATATGTGTGTGTGTGTGTGTGTGGAGCAAGGGTTCGGGGTATTGGTGGGGGTTGCTGAGGAGGCCAGAGAGGCGTGAGGATCCAAGAGGAGTCACGGAGAGCTGCTGCTGCTCCCTGTGACTAATGCACAGTGTAATCACACACAGCTGCTCCCAGCCCTGAGCTCTGAGCTCACACTGCTCCACTCCTCCAGCCAGCCAGCCAGCCAGCCAGCCAGCCGCCTTGCCTAGCCTAGCCCAGGCCTCGTCGCTTGCCAAGGAGCCAGGCGATGTTGTGTGTGTGTGTGTGTGTCTCTTGCCTTCCCTTGCCTAGCATGTGTCTTACTGCTTGCCAAAAAGATAGTGTATGTGTGTGTGTGTGTGTGTCTTGCCTTGCCATGCCTAGCATAGGCCTCACTGCTTGCCAAAGAGCCATGTGCGTGTGGTGTGTGTGTGTGTGTGTGTGTGTGTGTGTGTGTGTGTGTGTGTGTGTGTGTGTGTGCTGCCTGTCCATTGCCTGCCAACACATCCTTCACTTCTCTGGTATTATTAAGTGTAATTTTTCTGTTGTGTTTGCTTCACAAACAGAGGTGAGGTGCCGAGGAGACGAAGGGCAAATGAAATCACTAACAGTTCTCCTCTCCTCAACGAGCCTTCATGGAGAAACTTTAGGGCGTTTTCTTTGTTTTGAATGAGCAGTTTTTCACTGTAAACACACGCACAAAAAAGAGCTTAAATTGCCTCTCACCTCATCTGTTGTTTTACTTTAGAGGGAGCCTGTATTTCGTGCGGGGAGTCGATGAGGAAGCCTTGAACCCCACCCCCCCTCTTCAGTAAGACCTTTGAGAGATAGGCTACTTGCTCATAAGGGGTGAGGTAGGGTGGGGGGGGGGGTTTGGGAGCTTTGGGAGTTTCGATGCATTAGCTAAGTAGGGTGTTTACACAGAGAAGACTAACCCTGGTCAGGCCTGGAAGGAATCTGACACAGGAGTGACCTACATGTGTCGAGAGACCACCATGGCGTAATAGATGAATTATTTTAACAGTATGGCTGGCTGTGTGTTCAACCATGAAATAATTTCAGGAGAGTCTGACTTTTTCTCGATTTTCATTCACTTTGTTCGATTGCATTGAGGGGACAGATCAAATTTTCAATAAGAACAGATAATAATGGTTCAATAACAATATCTTCAGTAGTGGACTGTAAGGTTTGTGGACATTTGAACACTTGAGAATGTTCTTTAAATAAAAACAAAAACAACTAAAAAACACTAATCAAGTTACAATCTAAACAAATGCGGGAAGTCTTTGAGAAATGCAGCCAGCTCTTTCCAAAAATAAATAACAACAAGCCAGAGGTAAACAAGCTCAGAATATATGAAAAACACAAGTGAATGCATGTACGCCGGCCAACTCTGTTACCCAATCCCAGCGACGGCATCCAACCAAGCCAGGTCGAGTTTGGATCATGTGTTTGTTTAGCGCGATGCTCCGCGGCTAATGAATACATCAGAGTCCTCCTCTCGCTGGTGCTTTAAATAGAGGAGACTGACATATTTGGTTTCTTTGGAGGGTGGCCAGTGTGTGTGTGTGTGTGTGTGTGTGTGTGTGTGTGTGTGTGTGTGTGTGTGTACACAAGCTGGGCCTGAATTATGACAAGAATTGATAACGCTCACGCTGGTGGTCAGAGGGGAGATGTTTGTCAAGCAGTTTATAATCGGAGAATGGTATGAGGCTTTCTCTGCTTTTTTCTCCTTTATTTTCTTTTCCCCCTCTTCGGAGCATTCTTCTGTCATTTGGGGAGGTTGAGATAAAGATGGGGGGGGGGGGCTCAAAAGCGGTCTTCACTATTTCACACAGTATTCACACAGTATTAAGCTAAGATAGTGGTGCAGTTTTTACATTTACATTTGCGCATTTAGCAGACGCTTTTAACCAGAGCGACTTACATTTGTCAACTGTCAATTACATCAGGGCCGGTCTCCTCTAGAGCAACTTAGGGATACATCACATTAACATTTATGCATCATTTAGCAGATGGTTTTATCCAAAGCAACTTACATTTGTCAACTATCAACACTAGACAGTTAAAGAGTATATATAGAGTTTAGCAGGTAGGGTTATATATAAGAGTTTAGCATATATAAGAGCAGGTAGGGTTATATATAAGAGCAGGTAGGGTTATATATAAGAGTTTAGAGTCTTTTACAGAATCCAGCACCATGTTTTATATTCCCCTTTCTTAAGCAGAACTGAGAGCGAAAGGAGAAGCACATTCTCCATTTTTCGAGAAGCACCGGGTCTCCAACTGGACGCCCTCCCTTCCCCAGCTGTGCTCCCCTGGGGCTGTAAAAAGGGGGCCAAGGCCTTGGCTGGCCCCACCAATCAGAGCAGGGCCCCGATTCTATAGGCCGAATACCTCCGTAACGCAGTCATCTCTCCACTCGCTAGCCTACTCTGATGGGTGGGGGAGCAGTATGTGTGCGTGTGTGCGTGTGTGTGTGTGTGTGCGTGTGTGTGCTTGGTATAGGGTGGGGGTTAGGAAATCAAAGCCAGGTGAGGTCCACATGAGTGGAACGCGAGAAAGCACCAAAGCCCTAGTGGCCAGGCACCGCCGTCAATTAAAGTCATCCCGCTGCATCTGCTTTTTGTTACACCACCGATCGGGGTCAATTACTTTCCATAAGCACTTTAATGAAACGTGTTCATTTAGCCATTTGCTCAACATGTGACCTGCTGTTTAAACGCCTGTTATGCAATATATAAGATCTATAAGGGTACATTTTGAGGATAAAAAGCTGTGTACTGTCTTGTTGTGTTGTGTTGTCAGTCAACCCAGCCCTGTACGCTAGCTAACCAATCAGACTGAGATTGTCTCTTGGACAGCGGTTGTCTTGCTCAACACAAACATTGCTAAATATTTTTCTATTTTTGGTTATTGTTGCTCCTAATATTAAATCCAGAAGTTACTGTGTTTGTGCAAATACCAGTAACTCACAAATAGAACAGAATGTACTTTGCCTTGCTATGTATAGTATTTACGTATGTAGTGAATATATATGCTTCATAGCAGGCTTAACTGGCTTGAACTTGGACTTGTGTGTTTACTGTGTTCACACTCGAGGAAGGACTCAGATTTTCCGTTTGTCTCAATCCTACTGGCTTCAGGCTTTTCCTGTATTCATATATTTCCCCAAGCTTCCCTTTCCCTAAACTCACCGATTGCTACACATAAAATGACTGCATTTACCAGTAATAGCCATAATGATAGTGGCACTCATCATTCAAAAACTAAGACCAAATTTTGTGAAGTTACCATCTGCATCAGTAGTTAACATAACACAACAACGGGACATCAGTCAAATTCATTTATTCACAAACTGGCCTTGCAAACAGTGATGTAGACACTGATTAAGTTCACAGTGATGAAAATATCACTGAAAATATCACTGTTTGTTGGGTGGCTAAGATTTGATGGTGCAAGGTAGGTGTACTAAAAACAATGTGACTTAATGCAGAGCTGTGTTCAAGATGACTCAAAATGAAGGGGACTACGTATGAGGACTACGTATCTAGCTGATCTAGGAGATATCTATATCACTGTTATGAAATGAAAGTATAAAAAAAAAAAAAAAAAAAAAAAAAAAAAAAAAAAAAAAAAAAAAAAAAAAAAAAAAAAAAAAAAAAAAAAAAAAAAAAAAAAAAAAAAAAAAAAAAAAACTGTTATGAAATGAAAGTATTCCATGAGGAGTACATATCTAGCTGATCTAGGAGACATCTATATCACTGTTATCTCAGTGGTTAGATTGTGTAGTTGCAACATTAGGCCACACAGGAGTGCTGCGGGGAATATGAGGACTATACTGAGGTGGACTCCCACAAAGTCACTGCATGAGAATGTATGTCAATGTGTGTGTATGTGTATGTGTGTGTGTGTGGTTCATATTCATGTGAGAGAGTGTGTGACACACGGGCGGACAAGGCTGAGCGCAGGCTTCCTGCTGAAGGAAACAGCGAAAGCAGCAAAACAAACAGGAGCCGTGACCAGGCCGAGAACGAGGGCACCGCTCCTCCATAACTCCGCACAGTTTCCACAGCTACGCCGACACCAACCCCAAACCTAAACCCAACCCCCGATGCCACCCCCGTCACTTCGCACCACGAACGAGTACACAAGGCATGAGAAAGGAAGACAGCGCCCGTCCCTTTTCCCACGGAGCAGAGGACACTTGGACACTTTCCACAAAACCTCTCTAGCCTGTACCACCTCTAACGTTTCCACACGTGTAACATTTTCCGGGTCACAACATGATCAAAGGAATCAGAGGAACGTGTATATGTTGTGTTATTATTGTGTATATAGTGTTGTATGTCTGCAACACTGCAACAGAGTTCAGATTCAAATCTGTAAATGACTTAAAAGAACATGTCAGCTGATGCATACTGCATCCAGTTTCAAGCACCCTGTCAGCTCATGGAGTGTATTTACTAAGTATACTTGAAAGATGTAAAAGAACAACAGAGGAAGAGGCACTTGAAATGGAAAGGCTGGCTTTCAGGGTGTACTTGAGGTGAACAATGGCTTCTAGCCAGAGATGGTGACAGACCATGATAATTAAACATGACTGATGTTTTAAGAATTAAGTGTTCGATTGATTACACTCTGTCATCTGCACTGTGTTGTTGTTGTTTTTGTTTGTTTGTTTGTTTGTAACACAAGGTTCTAAATTGCTTAACTGTATTTATAAATTTAGTTCTCCAAGACTGCTGTATTCAGTTTACTAAGCACATAAACACCGGTGCACACACACACACAATTGTGTGTGTTCTGTGCGTGGGAAAAGATGTACTGTTTAATACCAAGGTATAAACACATAAAATATAACTGTTTATAACCACCCCTTGAATCATGCAGAGACTTAAACAATCTTGATTGGCCATCACAACAGGCGTGAATTCAAAGGTCCCACCAAAACACTATCGACAAGCTCAGACAAAACATAATTTGCAACAACTGTGCTCTGGCTTACCAAAAGGCTGATTGCTCTGTCAAATTACATTTCCCCTCGCAGAATGGGGGTAAAGTGATCTCAATTACTGCTGGTTGTTTTATTCGAACTGTTTTTTTTTTTTTTTGTTCTTCCTAAAAGTGATTGTAAAGTCTAGCCACTTTCTCTTTCCCCTTGTGAGATCCAGATAGGCGCTCTGGACTACTTCCTGGTTCCTGCTACGCCAGGGCCCCAGGAGGTTGACTGCCCCCTCCCCTCTCCTCCCCCACCACCACCATCACCATCACCATGCCCCTCTCCCCATCCCAACCCCCTTCTTCTCCACCATCCATCTGGAAACCATCAGTATAAACAATGGAGTTCTGGAACTGGAACTCCCACCCTCGGATCTCTCTCTCTCTCTCCCCCTCCTTCTCTCCCTCTGTTTCTCTCCCCCTCTCTTTCTCTCTCTCTCTTTCTTGTGGGGCGGGTCCCAGGCCTGGCAGGCATACATGAGAGCGCCTAACGCACTGGATAGCATGTGGTCAATTACTCCACACTAACAAACCTCCAAATCGCTTCCCTCGTCTCTCTTGCTTGGCTTGGCCTGCTCCCACCTGGCTTAGTGGAGGGAGAGAGAGAGAGAAAGAGAGAAAGAAAGAGAGAGAGAGAGAGAGAGAGAGAGGGGCCCAGCTGTGGAGAAAAAAAAAAGATGGAAGGGGGGAAACAAGCAGAGAGATGAATGGATGGAGAGATGTGCACTCAAGATAAGAGGAGTTAGATGGGAATGCAGACGGAGGACAACACAAGCACTCGGGCTTTAAGGTGGTCTGCCTCTCTCCCGGAAGTAAGCGCATGATTTACGAGGAGCGGGGAGATGCTCGGAGACATGAAACATGCTACAGTCTGTAACCTAACCATGGTTCCCTCTCGTGAGAGTTTACCTGTATTTATTCAAGTCCAGGTAGCTGTGGCCAGGAAAATAGACATTCTGAGTAGATACAAAGAGCACCAGAAAGTACTGAGGAGTACTCCTCTCGTCATGAGTACTGACAGGCATTTTTCAGGTGTGAATAACCCCACTTTCTGCTTTGAATTACTACAAATCAGCAGCTTTAGATTGTTGGACTATTAAAACATGATGCCATGATTGTCAGCATGTGTGCTGAGCACTTTATAGAAGCAGATCTGTCTTGCCAATTCTGGATCAAATCATGTTCATTCTACTCTGGCTTTAGGTCAGGTAATCAAAGATCACCTCAGTGACCAGGAAATATCTGCAGAAATAAAAGATCAAAAATCAGAGATGGCACAAGCAGGATTTCATCAAACAAAGGCAGGGACATTTCAGCCATTAAATCTTTGCATGCGCATGTGTGTTTGTCAGAAAATGAATTGAGCAGCAAAGACCTTTTTTTTTCATGTTTGATTGACTCTGCATTCAGCTCCAGCCATGGGCCAATTCTCTTTGCCAGGAATATCCAAGGGGTTGACTCATTGAGATTGCAGATACGGCATGTATAAATAAGCTCGGGCTCCAACGCAGGGTTTCAACAGACCAACTTGCTTGCTCGCTCGCAACGTCCCACGGGGAGAAATCGCAACCAGCAAAAGTGATACAGCACTTGTGGTTTGCGGTTAAATGTATACTGGTCATTTCAAAACTCCCAAAAGACCTCTTAAAAGTTCTCTCTCCTCCTCCTTCTCCTCCCCCTCCTTTTCTGTATCCTTCTCTCTCTATCTTTTATATTCTATCTACATTAAAGCCAAAAAAAAGACTAAGCCTATATTTCAGCTTGTACCTCAACCTATACAGTTGACATCCATACAAGCAGAGGTTTTGGCCTCTTGCCCTCTGTGGTTTCTTTGCCTTGTAAAACGAGTCAGATGCCATTTCAGTCAGGAATCAAAAACAAATGGCTCTGAGTTAAAGTAAGATGGTTTCAAACATACAGTAACTGTTTTTCACTTGAAATATCAACACTCATTTCATCACCCAAATTGAGGAATTGGTAAAGAAGGATCAATGAGAAGTAATCACACTATAAGCGCAATAAAAGGTTTTGGTTTTGACAGTGTGGGATCAAACTACCTGTCATGCTCTCCCATTCCACAGAAAAAATGAGGAGGGATTTAAACACAACGCTGTGGAAAGAATGACCATGTTATCGTTTTGGCTGTGCAGCTTACAGCACCCCACTCCACCAGGCCTTGCGTGTGTGTGTGTGCGTGTGTGTGTGTGTGTGTGTGTGTGTGATAAAGCTACACAAAGCTTTTCCTTGTTAACTTCTCATGCCCTTTCCCTCCATGCACTCCCAGCTGTTCCAGGAGGGTGGGGGGGGGTAGGGTAGCCATAACCGCTGATATCAGCACTTCGCACCCGGGGCACAGTCGGTCTCCAACTCAAAAAAACACGCCACACCGTCTCGTCGAGTCGGACTCACTGCTAAGCGCGCTCAGGTTACAGGGTGGCTGAGGACACTGAAGTTTTGACTAGAGTTTTAGGTATCAGTTTAATTCCACTGGCAAGTTTTCTTCGTCCACAAAATAACTGTTTACATTCTGTTGACAGTCAGCAACACAAATAGGCTTAGGATTTGAGGTTGGGTTGTAAGGTGATAATTATGGGAAGCACTTGGGTCGGGGCTGAGTTCGGTGTGAACTCTCTAATACCAGGGCAGGATTCAAGTAAGAGAAAAGGTTAGCAAACACTATTCTAGTATTTATTTTTTGCACTTTCTTTTAACAGTATATGTCTCGTGTAATTACACAACAAGACTGAACGTGAATGAGAAGGGAAGTTAAAACCTTAAGTGTGATTACTGAACTTCAATCATTTATCACAGAGATAGAAATAAGACATGTAGGCCATTGTGTGTGCCTTCAACAGGAAAAGAGAAGGGAGGTGAAGGGAAAAGACTCCTGCCTCACCCTGCCAGGGCATCGCTTGTGTGCTTTGGCGCTGGAGAGGTGTGAGGTAGGGAAATAATCTTCAGAACATTAATATTATTGCCTGTACCTTCCCCTCCGGCACCTCACTCCCCTGCGGTCATAGCAAACGATCAGGGGGGAAAAAAGAGGCAGAACAGAACAAGGTCAGTCTGTTTTTTTTTTTTTTTTGGTCCAGGTATTGTAAAAATAATCACTTTTTTTTGAGACGCTATGTGCCGAAGCAGAGCTGGACACTGGACGGGAGACTTGTTTTAAAGAGGGCTTCCTGGTCCTGGTCCTGGTCTTGACCTGAGGGCTTGACAATGTCACTGTTTTTATGTGGGGGCAAGAGCAGTCGGACATGAGTGGCTTTTAGAAAGTAATGTATGGTAGTGTCATGAAGGGAACTAGTTTAAGGAAACTAGTTCTGAATTTGGGCCTTGAGATACCTGGGTGTATTGCCTCTGTTACATCTGGAAATGTGCTTTTACACATGTTTGGTGAGGTGTCTGTATGTGTGTGTGTGTGTGTGAGTGTGAGTGAGAGAGAGAGAGAGAGAGAGAGAGTGTGTGTGTGTGTGCGTGCGTGTGAGTGAGTGAGTGAGAGAGAGAGAGAGTGTGTGTGTGTGTGAGTGAAAGAGAGAGAGAGAGAGAGAGAGAGAGAGAGAGAGAGAGTGTGTGTGTGTGTGTGTGTGTGTGAGTGAGAGGGAGAGAGGGAGAGAGAGAGAGAGAGTGTGTGTGTGTGTGTGTGAGTGAGAGGGAGAGAGAGAGTGTGTGATTGAGTGTGTGTGTGTGTGTGTGTGAGTCAGAGAGAGAGTATCTGTGTGTGTGTGCGTGTGTGTGTGTTTGTGTGTCTATGTGTGAGAGAGAGAAAGAGTATGTGATTGAGAGTGTGTATGTGTGTGTGTGAGAGAGAGAGTATCTGTGTGTGTGTGTGTGTGTGTGAAAGAGAGAGAGAGAGAGTGACTGAGTGAGAGTGTGTGTGTGTGTTTGCGTGCCTTGCATGATAGTGACCCTGGGCCTGAAAGCAAGCATATGGGCCTTATTCCTCACTGGGTAACTACATGCAACACTTGAATACACAAAAGCAAGTGCGTGCATTTGTGTGTTTGGAGAGTGCATGCAACATGTGTCTGCCAGCCGACATGTGCCTCCCTCTCTCCATATACACACATACACACACACACCACACACACACACACGCACACACACA
Source organism: Tenualosa ilisha (assembly GCA_015244755.2). Lineage (NCBI taxonomy): Eukaryota > Metazoa > Chordata > Actinopteri > Clupeiformes > Clupeidae > Tenualosa > Tenualosa ilisha. The sequence goes on from PYXC01001129.1 coordinate 968,005, forward strand.
CACACACACAAAGAAACCCAAGACAGCTGCACTATGTTCACCCATCAGCTTAGCATGTCACCTCATCTCTCCATAAATCATCTGTCTTTTCCACCAAAACAACCAGCAGTGCCCCCCTTGACACCAGGGGAGAAATGAGTGCAGGGACTCTGCACTCTCTATCTCTTTCTGTGTGTGTGTGTGTGTGTGTGTTTCCTTCTCTCTCCCTTTCTCTCTAACACTCTGTCCCTCTCTTTCTCTCTCTCTCTGTCCTTCTCTTTCTCTCTTTGTCTCTGTCTCTCTCTCCCTATCTCATCTCTCTCTGTCCCTGTCCCACCATCAGCCAGTGGAAGCGAGACTTGTGTCCTGTTTTCCACAATGGCATTTCCCCTTCCCCTGGTAGGTATCAGTGTGCTCCGCAGAAGGAAGCTACGAGGTTACCGGGGACCAAGCTCTGCTGGTGTCTCCTGGAGACAGGCAAACACTGAAAAATGCTCAGGCATTTGTAAAGAGGACTTACAGTAATAAGAGCGTAAAATTGTTGTCTGCTTTTTAGTGTGTCCGGCAGGCCAAGGAACCATAACCATTTACTGGAAATCGCGCTGATTCACCCTAGTTCAACTCTGCATTTAAATTCCATTGTCTCCACAAATACATATTTGAAGGGTGACTTTTTCACTTCAGACGCTACAATTGTACACGCACAAGCATATATCATGAACACAAAGACAACCCCGACATAAACAACAGGAACTACTGGAAGCTTATCTAAACAGTTTACCCAGTACAAACGGGGGCATTAAAACCACTGGTGACGTTTCCACCGCTTTCTCCTCTCTCTTGGAATACCAGCTCAACCACTGAAAAAAGCTAGCACAATTAGGCACTGGGAAATCAAAACACAAAACAGCAACTGCACCACTTCTATTACATTTTTTCTTAATGGTATGAGATGTGTAATAACCCATTGTTACTGTCATTGTCACACTAGTCTTGTTCTCACTGGCGTCGGACATAGGAGATGATGTTTATGCTGTTTTGCAGTGTTGCAGGAGTGTTGCAGTGGGCATGTTGGCTGATGAGAAATTTACCACACTGAGAATACTTCATGTCATCAGCTCCGACATGACTATCACCATTTGAATTGCAACAGCTGTTGGAAGGCAAAGATGTACAATGATCTATACTGGGGAGGGGGAATACCGACATAGTTTGAGCATATAGACACACACACACACACACACACACACACACACATCTGTCTGAGAGTGTAGAGTTACACTCTGTACAGCTCCCCTCTTGGCATAGTCTTTATGCTTTTGTAACACAGACATGGACTCCAGTGTTGAGGAGCAGGAATCAGCCTCACTGAGCACACAACTGTATAGACAGGTTAGTAAATCCACAATCCATACCGCCACTGGTCTTTAGCCACACACACACACACACACACACACACACACACACACACACACACACACACACACACGGTTGATGGCTTCTGCAGCTGTGTACCAGCATTGAGTTACAAACGGAGAGAATGACACAGACAGGTGCGCTGGCAGGCATAAACAAAAAAGAGAAGAAGAAGAAGAAGGAATTAGAGAGAGAGAGATGCACATACACACACACACCACACAGAGAGAGAGAGAGAGAGAGAGAGAGAGAGAAAGAGCGAATTGGTGTAGTGCATTCCCAAACATTGGGGAGAGTGTGAGATTCAGGGAGGGTCCGTAGTGGATATCAGGGCCCCGAGTGTGTGTGCATGTGTGTGTGTGTGTGTGTGTGTGTGTGAGCCGAGCAAGCTGGTTGGAAGAAGGGTGAGTGGGTGGGGGTTTTCGGATGGGGTCCAGGGGGAGGGGGAGGGGGCGGGTAAATTGATAGCCTGAGCTGTGTACCTTGCTGTGAGATTATGCAGCACTTCCCAGATCCATGGGCTGGCCCGTGGCCTGCAGATTGCTTTTCAGCATATGCGCTGACTGACTGCATGCCAAAGGGATGTTGCTTTATTGCATGGGAACCAATGAAAGCTTGTCTCTCCTTCAATACAATTTCAGCCTGCAGCCAAATCCTATTTCACAGGCAAGTGTACATAAAGAACCTTTGACTATTTTTCACATGGCTTTTCTTTATCTTAATGTCCTCTCTCTCACTCTGCCTCGACTTACAGTCTGGCTTAGCTATGACCTGATATTTCAACTGACAGAGAAACTGCAAGTGTAGTAAACACTGAAGTGTAATTACTCGCACGTATACATTTAAATGGATATGAACTAAAAAAAAAAAAAGCTGCATATGGGAAACTATCGTCCTCAGTTTTTGGAGCAGCGTGGAGTTGGGTTGACAACAGACCATGGCACATTAAGCATGTCTTTCCCCTGCAGTATACTGGTGAAAAAAATAAAGTGACTTGGGTTTCAAAGCCGCACCACCTTCAGTAGGATTTAATGACATCCAGCCCTCCTCTGGATGATGCACATGGTGTACATGTCACTCATGGAGATCTCCTCTCCGAACTGGAGCCATTTCCTGTTTTCAGAAGCAGGATCCAACCATGGCCTTTAAAGTCATGCTTGGGCGTAATGACCCAAATACATGCCGTAAAGTACTCAGCATCTTCATCTTCTCTCAGACTCCCCCCCAAAAATTAAATAAATAATAAAAACACATAGCAGATCGAAAAAAAAGGGAAAAGGAAAGGTTGTACTTTCTCTCCACACATGCTCCAAAGCCTTCCTGTTGGGTATGACTCATAAAAGACTCAAGGATGTGTTCACTGTGTGTCCGTCTTTACAAAAATCTATAGAGCCCAACATCCTATTCACACTGTCTTCTCTCCTTCCCTCTTTCTATCTCTGTCTCTCTCTCTCCCTCAATCTTTCCCTTCCTTTTTCCTCTCTCTCTCTCTCCCTCCCTCCCACCCCCTCTCTGAATCCCGTTTGACTATCTGTCCGTCTCTTCCAGCTGCGGCTGTCTGCCAAAACCAACAAAAGTACATCCTTCAGATAACACATTTATCAGCAAGGCAAACAATTGAAGACCAGTTTGCAACGCTGGCCAACGTAACGCCGCTCCAAAGTCTGCTGGTTCATGTGGTTGTCATTTGGCAAAAGGGAAAACAGCCCACAATGTTGATAGCTCCATTTACTTATTGATTTACAGATCAGGTGCACTGCCTATTCAAACACAAGACGGGGGGAGTTTGCTTAAGAAAACGTCATGATAATTCACTCAAAAATGAGAGGGGATTTTTTTAAAAGGCCTTCGCCAGATGATTCTTGATGATTTGTGTGTGAACTTGAGCGTGGAGTCATTTTGATGGCAAATGTAAGTCCTTGATTATGTGGTTTGAGTGATGAGGTGAGATCAAACGGCATCCATGTCCGAGGCCACATTCTTTCGCTTCGACAGCATTGTCCAGACCCGTTTATGGTGGGCCTGGAGGAGGCTCTCTCTGCCTCTGTGTGCACATCTCTATCATTCTTGCGGTCGAATTGAGGCCTTCTGGACTTGAGGGGCTGCACCCTTCTGCCAAAGTAAGGAAGGGGAGGAGAGGGGGTTGGGAGTGGTGGCAAAATATAGCCAGAAACAGGGCCATGCCTGTGGCATCGAGACCCAGGAAAACACACAAAGATCAGCTGGATTGCTCTGCCACTCCTCCTCCTCCTCTTCATCCCCCTCCTCCTCCTCCTCCTCTTCCTCCTCCCTGTTCTCTACAGCACCCAACAATACAAGCTGACTTCCTGACCTCTCGCTCCCAGGCTCCTTAAAGACAAACAATAAGACCCTTATTTGGCCCCGTCCATTCCCACAATCCCGACCCGTACTGTCAGCGAACTGTCAGAGCCACAGAGGAATTCTGCCGTTTCAGAGTTTAGCCACTCTAATTGGGAAAGGGCTTGAGTGAGTCCTTTTTATTAGTTGATGGGGGCACTTTATGCAACGTGTGGACAGGGTCACTCATCCACTATTAGCAATAAAAAGTATCACAGCTGATACATTAGACTGTTAATGGGCACCGGTATCAACCACATGTGTGCTATTTATAATTGTGTTCTTCTTTCCAGATGCCTCAGACTCTTGGCGTACAAGAATTAACACAGCAATATTAACTTCTGAGGGCAATGCCACTGTGTTATACTAGACTTGTGGTGAGTGGAGCAGGAGTGCGGAGAGTCCAAGTAGTCTGAATGCCTGTTTCCTTCTGGGCTATTCGGTCCATTGTAAAAAAAAAAAAAAAAAAACGCCCATGAGAAAATGTCCGCAGGGCCAAGAACAAAAAGAAGTTTGTTGCCCGGGAAGGACATCTTACAGAGGACATATTAAAAAGGGCCTTCTTCAGGGGGACTGAGGATGCCTTTGTTACGGGGTGAAAAAAGAGGCTCCCGTTGCCTTCTCTCGTCCACAAACCCCGGGTTTGAAAACTCAGGCAACACATGATAAAATCTGACATCATCATCCTACTGCGGAGAAACGCACAAATGGATTCCAGACTGGGCCGCGTTCAGCTGGGTACAACGACCAGAGCCGAGGCCATTAAAATGTCTCATAGTATTCCTCGCACATCTTTTTTTCGTTCACCGTACTCGTAAACCGCTCAACTTATACTCTACTATACTTCAGAGAAAACACTTGCCTGGGTGCAACACCCTGAGCCAAGCCTGTATCCAGAGCTCTGCGTTATGGGTTCAGTGTGCTGAGCTTTGCCTGCGTGAATGGCATCATTCTTTATGCGCACTGACAAAATCAACAAAACTAAATCAATGATTTATAATGTAACTCATGAGAGATTTGTGAGTCCTGGATGCTTTTGAGTGTTGGAGACCATTTATGGTTTAGTTAGTCACTAAATTCTTCTCCAAGCATCAATACCCCTTGATGAGCATTTTCCTTGATGTGAATCTACTATCTGAATTCATCCTTGTCTGACAAACAAATGAGCTAACTTCATTAATATTTCTCATCTATGTTATGTTAATCTGGAAGAGCTTTGCAGTTGACTTAGATAACAAAGGTAGCACCCATTTGGATCAGTGTTCCATTACACACTGTGTACACACACATTTTCCACCTACTTAAGATGAATGTTTGAAGAGCTTCAACAAAAGCAAATCTTTCGGTAATTACGTGGAAACTCGTGTCAATAATCTCTGTTATTACTGCTAGAACAGGAACTTAATGAGGACCTAATGTGAGACTTCTTAGCACACGTACTGTACGGTTGACATGAAGTAAGTGCTTTCAGTGCCAAGAATTCCCAGCAATATGTGGGAAACATACTAAGTTTACCAGTGATCCCAGCAGCCTCGCAGAGTAGACAGCACTGCATGCAATACTGGAATTCTGGCATTACCCGCAAATGCTGGCAGTGTTTGAGTGCAATCCTGGTGCCCTTGCCGTGCACAGACAGTATTCTCGGCATTCCATCAATGCTGGCCAAGCTCGCCAGCTCTGTACCCACTTCCTTAGTCGTCTCTCTCTTACTTTTAACAGGGGCCGTGACCTGCTTTGATATTTGTCTCGTCTTCCCCAGAGACCACAGACGCCACTAAACACTTGGCCAAGAGGCAGGATACACAGTATCCTATTTATTTATCTAGAGTTTGTTGATTTATTCATTTTATCCAAAGCAGTTTATATTCATCAATTATTTCAGGGCCAGTCTCCCTGAGCGCTATTCAAAGGCTCACGAGTACACATTGGGGCACAGCACAAGCACAAGCATGCTTGCCTGGTTTCTTAACTACTATGTGACTATCAACCCACCAACACATACACAATATACACCACATACACTCGTCTTGTAGAGAGAACAATGCAGAATGTCAGGTGCCTGAATTAGTGAGACTACACAAGTTCTCCCTCTCTCTCTCTCTCTCTCTCTCTCCTCGCCATAGACACCTCCATCCTCTGCCCTCTGACCCCACTATAACCCATCCAAACCCTCCATCATCACACACTCATGAGCTCACCAATTAGTCCACCACACCACATCTTCCAGGAAAACACTAGTCTACAGAGCGAGTGACATACGCATCCCACATTTAAGAGACACAGAAATGCATTAGAAGTTCGGGCGCACTGGCCGCAACCCACGTGCACCACGGCAGTACGTCTCCCCGGAGTCTTCGCTCCACACCCACGCCTGCATTTTATTTCCTCCCGTGCTCCGCTCTCTTTGGTCGGGGCCTCTGCTGCATTACAGTCAGTTGCTGGAAGACATGCCGAAAACATCACTCATCCCGACTCTGGCTTTGAAGACGTTTTACTCTTCTCAGACTTGCTGATCACTTTTGTGCACATCGCCACTAAGTCATTTACTAGACATTCATGTCCACAGAAACACTATTTCATAGACATACATGCATTTAGTATTGTTTTGCATTTGTGTACCCTATTCCTGTCTTTGTCTTATTGCTTGTGTCTCTCTTATGGGCCAGTTGTTGTGGCGTCCAAGCCAAATTTCCCCATGGGGACATTAAAGTAAATATCTATATCTAGACATTTATATCTACCTATTATGTATACAGTCAGTGCTCTCTGATAGGACTAGTCATTTTTGCAAGCACAAGGGTGTGAGTTAAACGGCTCTGAGTTAAAAGAACTATGAAACACTGAAAAAAACACACACTCTTCTTTTCCGTCATAAATGTATTGGACCATGTCCACAAAACACGAATACGTTTCATCTGTCGGCTATCATAAGTGTGTGCATTTTGAATTCTTGACCTGATCCTCCTCCCCTACCAGTTAGGCAACAAGTAACTGCGCAGATTAATGTGCCTCTTAAAGTATCAAAAAGACACATGGCAATGATGGTAAATATGGCAAGAGATCAGCTTTCAGTAAGTGTCAAAGTATATACACTGTGACCAATTTAAAGAGGTAAGTCAGCTGAATCATTTGACTATCAATCTGACGTTCCAAAACTTTGGATAAAAAAAAAAAATGGCAAAGTTGTTGCCATTGTCTCTCTGTTATACTTAGCGTTGATACCTTGAAACTGAAACAGCCATGATATCCATACAATGCTCTGTGCAGAATGTTTTCGGAGCTTGTCATCTGTGTTCAATTATTTCATTTTTTATTTACCTTCATATTGGACACAGGCCGGCTATGTTCATTCAAAACAACATATTAATGTTTGTCTCAAATTTTATAAACATTTCCCTTCCTCCTCCCAGGGTAAAGAGCTGCAACTTCTATTAATTGCCACCATCACATCCCTTCAACACTGATTGGTCCCGAAAATGTAAAAGGACACCAGTTGATAAAGACAACAGCGAGCTGCAAGCCTTTTTTTTATCCTCCGGGCCAACAAACCTTGTCAAGCTCAGCAGGAAACCTGATCATATTTCATAAAGACTACGAGTGAGTGGAGTTCTATCTGCATCTGGAGTTCATTTTGAACCCTCTAGCACAATGGATTGAAATGGGATGTAGGGTGGGGCTCTCCCATTTTTTTTGAAGGAGAAGCCAGAAGGAAAACAGGATTGTATAATGAAATAAAAATCTAATAGGGTATGTCACAATCTTGCAGGTCTTCAATTACAGAGATAACTTGAACGCAGACCAAATTGTTCTGGGGTGGAGAAGTTGGAGAAGTGCCGGAGTTATTCCAACTGTGGATGCCTCTACATCTCTTCCTGGCCCGACCACAAGAAACACAGCAACTCTAGTGGCACCGACACCCTGTCAGGCTCTGCTTTTAAACGGCGCCAAGATACATTCACAAGACACTGCACTGCTGGGAAAACCAGCATATTCTTTTCTTTTTTTCTTTTTTTTTTTAAACGAGTTGGGAGTTCAAATGACTGTAGATTCCAGGTCTAAACTAAGTCAAGTCCATTAGTTACTGCTGCAACAAGACACTTATGATTCTTAATTTCACTAATTTGTCAGCGTTCGGTGGCTACACAGACCCTATGATTACAGTATGCAGACCTGCAGCAAGTCTTTTGCAGAGGAAGCTTTGATTGATTTCGCTTGTGCTCAGAAGTCGTGGCTAGATCGTAATCGTGTCATCCGATATGACATTTTCCTCCAACTCGAACCATGTGTTCCGCACTAGCGCGCAGACTACTTAGATAAACAGGCATTTCATCACAACCAAGAGAGGCTTGAAGGAGTCCAGCCCTTTGAATGTGATTTCTTTCCATCATTTTTTTTTAGTGCCATACATCTGATTTCAGGTCTTGGGTCAAATGGTGTGGGATTTTGTTTCCCCTTGGTCTTGCAGTGCCGTATTCATATTCCTATTTAAAAGACTACACTGCTGCAGTCAGTTTAAAAAAGATAGACAGCACTGTTTAAAATGTACACTGTGATATTTTGTTACAATTGTACGGTGGTATTAAACTGCCATGCTAGAATGTTTTTACGCTATACTGATTTGAAAATAAAACTCAATATGCTGGCCAAGAATATCATTATCAGTGACAAATGGGCTATGATTATGGATGTAATTGTGTTTGGCTATGATTACGGATGCAACCTAATCCACAGACGTCTCAAAAGACTACACCTTGCTTACCTGAGGGCAGTCTTTGATATAGTGTCCCTTGTTGAAGCAGAGGTGGCACAGGTAGTTTGGTGGCGGTCGCTTGCTGGGCTTGCGGGGCTCAGACGAGAGGGAGAGGTCCGAGAAGTGGTCAGTCAGTGAGCTCAGGCCCTCGACAATGTTGTTCAGCGAGCCGTAGGGAGACGTGTTCTTGTAGACACCATTATTCAAGCCCTGTAGGCAAAAAAACATTCAACAAAGAGGTTAAACAGTTCAGGGTAACATTCTATAGCTTTTGGTGTGAAACTGGCGGACGAGCTACCTGAAAGGCACGACAAACCTTTCCCAGATTCTTATTCGTGCTGCATGAAGAAAATTGGTGTTTGATAGCAATACGGTGAGCAGTGTCATGCTGTTAAGGTTTTAGTTTATTTTGTGCTGGTCTCCTACGCTCCATATGACTTTAAGCTGAAATTAATTTGAAGATGACTGTCCCTTAACAAATAGCGGGACAGTGATGGCGTAGTGGTTAAGGAACCTGGCTAGCATGCTAGTAGCCTCGAAATTGTTGGTTCGAATCCCAGCTGCCACTGTTGTGCCCTTGAGCAAGACACTTAACCCTAAGTTGTTCTCAGCGAGACTGGCCCTGATGTAGTTGATAGCTGACAAAAGTAAGTTGCTTTGGATAAAAGTGCCTGCTAAATGAACAAATGTAATGTAAAAAGCTTACCTCTAATAGTGGTGAAAAGTTATATTGTGCTGTTTTAAGATGTGACATTACACCTAGAGGTAAAACCCTTTAAGGAGGCAGTACATCTTAAAGTGACTTTAATTGCTGTTTGGTTGAGACGTTGTGGTTATATGCACAGCAGATAACAGTGAAGCAATTTTTATGGTGGTAAAGACGCGATTGAATCTGACTAGTCAGGAAGTGGTTTTAATCATGACCGTTTCAATGCCAGTGCATTCTTTTAATTACTACTGAGTCACAGCGATTCATCCTATCAAGACACTACACTCAAAGCGTGACCAGCCATTGCATCACCATCTTGGGCACTTTGATTGATCGTTCTGTCCACCGGCACAACAGCATCAGTCTTTATTTCGGCTCCGCAGATGCGACACCAGTGCGTCCAGCGAAGAGGAAGTGGTCATCTTTCCTCGGGCTGGACACAGCACGATCTTTGTCGCACACTTTTCTCCCCGTTTGCCTTTTTTCCCTATTTGGGCCTGACAATCAGCCGCATTGTGCTCATGGGTGACAAGCACCATGGTACCACAGTGGAAGGCTATGAGGAAGACTGACAGTTGATTGAAAGTGCCCACACAATGGGCAGGCTAGCTATGCCACACTGCAACAGTGTCATGCTGTGTGTTCAGACACAGGACTATGATCCATGATGTCTTCTCTCAATGGAGCTCCAGAACGTGATAAAGCCACAGGGAGCTGATATGGGTTTACAAATTTGGGCCTCCATAATCTCTCCATTTCTCTGTCTCTCTGTCAAGAAGATCACAAGATCGCACTGTAAACATGGGCTTGATCAAAAAAAATTGTTTAATGGGTATTTGAATACCACTATGTTCCACCACATTTTGTCAGACAATACTGTTTTCTTTTTGAGTCTCTTATAGCGGAGTCATTAGGGGGGGGAATCAGGGCTAAAAATAACAACCGCAACATGTGGTATTAACTATGCTAGTTGCAAGTTCTTGCAAAGATATTTCAATTGACCCAGATTTTTGTAAAAAAAAAAAAAAAAAAAAAAAAAAAACCTTCTCCAGGCCTCCCTCTCTCTAATCAAACACAAAGCACAACCCAGGCAATCTCTTCCTACAAAAGCTTTCCTTCCACTAAAGCCCTGGGAAGCAGGTTAATCGAATTGTAGTACCCCCTACCCTCTCTCTCTCAAACACACACACATACACATACACACACACACACACCTCCAGGATGCAAAGAAAAAAAATACCGAAACGCTACATACTCCAGTGGCTGAGAGAATCTGGACCCTGGTGAACTCGAGCATTCATGGGGCCCGCAACCAACCAGTGTGGGGCCTATTTGGACCTGCCACTCCTCAGAGGCCTTCTCCACAGACACCAGTGGTCAGAGTCGAACACACACAGGCCCTATATCAGGGCACAAGGAGGGCTTAGTCCTCCTCCTAATTACTGCAGTACATCTCCCCGCAGAACTGCACCCCTGCTGCTGACGGAGAGAGAGAGAGAGAGAGAGAGAGAGAAGCTCGGTGCACTAAGAGAAATCAATTTTATGGTTCATCTCCTCAAACACCAAGAGTGTCAGGGAATCAGAGAATGGCAGGATTTAGTGGCTGACTTTCAATCATTTTCCTGGTGTTTAATTCTTATTGGGATCACACTGATCCTGTGTGGCTTTTGTAAGTCAGAGTGTGTTGTACCACAAAATTAGCCACTGAATGCAAACACTGGTGTGTTTGTTCGTACTGATACCTACAATGTGAATATGATTTTCCTCAATGCCAACTACATCTTTTCATCATACACGCTATACAGACTCAATCTTATGTGGCTTTGCAAATGTGTCACAAATTGAGCTCCGAGGACTGAGGTTAAGCTATGCAGCAGATGTTCCCAGCAGAATGCAGAGGCACAGAACCATTGTTTGACATTGTCTGTTCACCCTTAGCATTGTGTGTGACCGTGTCATTGCCCCCAAAAGAGAATCACACATTCCTATCAGAAACAGTCTAGGCTATAATTAAATGCTGAGCCATAACTATCCAACTATAGCCACGCACAACAAACTTCGCTTATAATAAAACCAAATCCGTTTGGAGCCACTTCAGGTTTGTTATAGCAATGCACAAAATGGGACATAATTACCACTCGCAGTCAAGTGTTTCAGGAAGACAAATGCTACGAGACAAATGCTACAGTGTGCAGTCCTGGAAATGAGCAAATGACAGTGTTCAGAACAGTGTCCAGTCAAGTAGTGAAATTATAGTCATTGGATTATTGAGCAAACTTCCTTTTATATAGGCCTGACTTGGGATAACAGAACTGCATTAAAACAACATGCACACACTGAAAGGTTCGACCGATTAACCACAGGATGGTCAATAAACAAGACACTCTGACCACAGGCTTAGCAACATGCAGTTTAGGATATTTTAGGTGCCAACCAGGAAAACAACATGGTGAATGAGTGATGCTTTCAAATATGAAAAGAGTTCTTGGGATAGTACATCAGGCTAATCGCTGTGAATTAAATCAAGTTTGTTTGTATGGTTGGAATAATTGAATCACATAGAACTTCAAGAACTATTGTGACTTGCATTTCTGAAAGAAAGTCCATCACTGTATAGCTGAAAACTTTGCAAAGTTAAACTTCTTCATGAGGATTACTGCTATACTTCTCCAGTCCCCCGGTGTAAGTCATTTCTGATGGTCATCGTAAATCTTGTTATATGTTGTGTGTAGGCTCTTGGATGTAATCACATTCCAGCTCTGTAATGACATTTCATGCATCTAAAAGGCGAATTGGGGAGAGGTTGAATGTTACCCAAAGAGAAAAGCATTTCTTGCCCATGGGTGTGGTGTTGGTCTCACTCTTAACAACAGTTACAGCCAAATGTGCTCTCTCTCTCTCTCTCTCTCCCTCTCTCTCTCTCTCTCTCCCTCTCTCTCTGTTTCTCTCTCTCCACTGTCAGTTCTGGAGTATTTCTCACCCATTCACCCATCTCTCTTTTACTTTTTTCCCTCTTTTCTGCTTGTGTATCTAATTCAGCCATTTCAAATGAATCCTCCTCATCCCACTGTAAAACAAATCAGTGTCCACTCAGTGACATGTTGATGGAGATAAATGTGAATCAATGCAAAGACAATCTTTGGGTGCCACTGGGTCACCAAGATCATGGCAACCTAGGGTTTTGGCCATTCCACTCCACCCCATAATCAAGTGCTTTCAGCAAATCATACATGACTCACAAACAGTATGAAATAATTCCCATTTTGGCTTTCCAAACATCATTCCACTGTCTGCTCTGTGTTTATGTTCCAAAATACCCCATAAGATATTCAGCAGACCTGTTTTGTGAACTGCCTGTTAGCAGGTGCCTTATAGGCTTCTACCATTTTTTTAAGCTAAAGAATTAACACTATGGTTGGCCACATATGTGCAAAATGCTAAATATCTGATTGTATATTTAGCCTAACTATCAAAAGTAACGTTTTGGCTATGTCTTCCTATCCAACGTGATCTGCCCCACATATCAGTTCTGTCACTGAACGTAATCACTGAAAACACAGACTGGCATTACGCAGCCTATGCTTACTGTACTAGTATAGACTATTATAAGAATACAAGAAGTATTAGAGAGGGAGAGAGGAAAAAGTATGAATATAATATTTTTTCTCACCTCGATCCTCTGAAGATGCAAGAAGTTGTTGATATAGTTGGAGCTCAGCGATGAGGAGTTGACATCTGTAAGAGGCTGCTTGTTGTAGTTCTGGTCCGGATGGGAAGAGTTGGATTCTGGCCTGAAAGCATCAAAGGCACTGGTCTGGTGGGTGTCTTGTAAAGACAGATAAACCCAGTTTAAAAGTTGCGCCGGTTGGTAAACAGAGGCACTTGTGTCTAAAGCAGACATCAGGCTCATCTTTGAGACCATTCCCTACTTTGGGGCGTCCACCGCCCGTATACCACAGGTGATTCTGGACTTGTAATTCTGACAAAGGGAAAAACAAATCTTAAAATCACTTGATTGCCTCTGCCGTGTCTTTCCCCGCCCCAGCACTGTAGACAATGTCTCTCCTTTCCTTCGCTTCCAGGATCCCGCAAGGATCCCGTTCCCTGGCGGACGATTACGCAAAAGTCATAGTTGCAGAGTGACAGTGAGTAAAGTTGGTGCCAGTCCGGGCACTCTATAACAGCGGCTGAGTTCGCGACGACCCACCTCGAGCGTGCATATCAGTCAAAACTCCAGTGCGTCACCAACAGCAAGCGAATAGGAGGACCGTTTGCATAACTACGCACGGTACATTAGGCTGCACTTCGCCTATAAGCAGGCAGCTAAAAGCCAGGTCCGCCGAAGGGTGTCTGTATCTGACGAATACTTGTGGACAGATGTTGATGTAGGCCTACACCACAGGATGTGGCCTTAACTTATCAGCGCTAACGAGACTTTATACGTACCCCATACCAGTATAACTAGGCTAAGCCTTTGGTGTAAGTTTGTCAGTTAGTTTTAAACTGCTATTTCTCGGCGAATTGCGTAGTAACTGCTCTAAAATGTCCAAGACAATATCCTGCCAAAGATTTCACAAACTGAATGACCTTGTGAGAAAATACTTTGGCAAAGGAGCCGACACCACACAATCCATTGAATTCCACTGGTTGGCCCAAGGAGCTGAGCCAGCAAAAACGTGTGTTTATTTAACGAAATAGGTGGGATTCTTCGGCTTTGACCCACGTCCACCCCTTGCAGAGGTAGTAAGGAAAAGGAGGTCGCTTCCTTGAGTTTCCATTCCTTGGTTGTGGGCTGGCGATCTTTTTTGCAACTTTGATGATCTTCCCAAATAATTGCGTCAAAATATGAAATGGATGTTAACGATGTACACAGTCAATTCCTTTTTAGTGCGCCTCCAAAAAAAGCATCACCATTAATGATGTCAATTTCAAGAATATTCCTGACAGGAAAACTGACATTCAGTTGACATTCAGATGCAGTTTTTTTTTTCTCGTGTGATCCTAGGGTATAAGTAGCATATTATTATTATTATTATTATTATTATTATGCTATTTTAAAAATTATAATAATTATTAATTTCAAAAATGGTAAATGAAGATGTTAACTTGTTGCAGCCACAAGGCTGTTAAATACAGACGTCTGCCACACAGCAAATGATTTAAAAGTTAAATGTTGCCATCTTCCGGTAATACAGCTTGCTTGTGATACTTTGTGACTACCTCAAGCTCTCGGTTTCCATCTGCTGGTGATAATGTGGAACGATAGGTAACCTTACTTTCCAATGGACAAAATGTTGATTTTGAATATTTCACAGAACGTGCAGGCCACAGCCGGTGTTTCGTTCATATTGCTCTGTAATAGCTTCATAAAGTAACTTCATTAGTGATTACTTTTATGGTATAAAGGGTATTAACAGGCTATTTCTGCACTAAAGGTCCACTGGAGGTTTTAGTGGTGCGTAAGCTTAAGCCAGGAGAACTTTACCCACCTTGCATGTCTAGCTATTCAAAGACAGACTATCAAGGGTTTACAACGACATCGCTAAATGTATAATAGCCTATATAGCTCTTGGATAGCTAGCAATCTATCTGCCTAATCCACATTTGAGAGGAAAGGGTGTCTCGACAGAACTATTGCCGCAGGACCCACCCACGTACGTCAACAGTCAATCAGTGTGAAGCAGGTTAACACTTCTCTTCCTGACTCCAGTCTTCGCTGTGAACGCGCGCTTCATATTTCACCAACAAGTAAGCATCTAACTTTCTACAAATGGGTTTCTATGATTATAGTTACGGGTAAATATGGCAAGAACGTGCGGCGACTTAGACCTTTTTGTCGCGGCAAGGCCATACTACGTTAACACGTTATGTCGTGTTATTGCCAGGAAGTGTTTGAGCTAATTAACTTCAGGATTAAGTTGTTTTAAGAATTCGAACATTATGCTTTGTTGCGGAAGCCTATTCCTTTCGAACAGTGCGGCTCAGATGAGATTTAAGTAGCTAGTGCATTTAGAGTTATCGCTGCAATGTCTTTCATGTACCTTATTTTGCCTCTCCTTGTTCCATCCATTGCTATTATGTAAGAGGGTGTGCTGTGCAGTTAGCGTAGTTCTTTGCCTTGGCTGTCAGCTGTCATAATGAACACTTCTTAATTCAAAGCTATAATACAGGCCATGTGAAACGTGTTTTGCTAGAACGCTAAGTTAGATCCATTAAACACACGTTGCTTGCTTAAAATTGAAGAGTTCGTTCATACCCTCAGATTTGTGAGTTAGCTACTAGAAGACATTGACATAGCACCGAGATAGCGGGCACATCCCGTATAACTTTCACTTTTGACAACATGATGGTGTAATTGTTTCGCTTAGTTGTCTTTTCCGAATGAAAGAATGATGCTGATGGTGTTGGCTTTTTTGTGAAGTTGGTGGGTTCCCCGACCTACTGGGTGGCTTTTACTGGGTTAGTGGAATGTGTGGGCGGAGAACAGGCCTATATGTTTCCATAGACGACCTTTGTCAGGGAGTGGTTTTATCCAACACTGGCTGGGAGGGCACTGACATTGCTTTTCTGGAGGGAGGGGAACAGCAAACAAAACTTGCATAACATCTATATAAAGATGTGTATAACTTTCGGTTTATTAACATAAACTTCTCTTATCTGATAAATAAATATGTCTGAGCAAAGTAAAATCCACATCACTTGTTTGTGGGAAGTCTTCTCTATCTGCCTTGTTGTCTGTTGCCATTGGTAACTGTAGACTTCTTCCTTATTTTTGACAGGACCTTTGCTATGAGTTACCCTGGGTATCCCCCTCAGCCTGGCGGCTACCCTCCACAGCAGGGGGGCTACCCTCCCCAACCGGGTGCATACCCACCCCAACCAGGGGCATATCCACCCCAGGCTGGAGGTTACCCACCTCAGCCTGGTGCCTATCCACCCCAAGCAGGTGGCTACCCTCCTCAGCCCGGCGGCTACCCTCCCCAGGCAGGAGGTTATCCACCCCCAGCAGGGGGTTATCCACCCCAAGCCGGTGGATATCCACCTCAGCCTGGCGGCTTCCCACCTCAGCAGGGTGGCTATCCCTCTATGCCTGCCGCAGGTAGGATTTCATTCATGTCTGGCTTTTGATGAGATGTTTGTTAGCTTGCTGCTGGAATGTGTTCATGCCATCTTAAGACATGGCATGTTATGAAATTACAACGAAGTGAATGATGAGGAGACTCTTCTGTTTTTTTCTTGCCCTGTTTATCATGCGAAGTGTAAGAGAACAGTAAATTTACTGTGTGACATTTGAGAATGCTCAGTAAAAACAAGGTATGTGTGTGTGTGTGTGCGTGTGCGCGCGCATGTGTGTTAGCAAACTTAATTTGGTTTGCAAAACATGACAATTCGTTCCGTAGCAAAACCTGTGTTTTTCCCCTTTAATAGGTGGTTGGGGTGGTGCGCCTGGCTATGGAGCTGTAAGTACCTAATGTCTATACTCATAACTTTGTTCATGCTTTTGCCATACAGTAATACTTGCAGTTTGTCTTAACCAGGGTTGTCACACTCATTTTTTATCACAGGCCACATAAGCATTATGCCAATATTGAGTTGCAGAAACACAGTCATTATTTTGCACATCGTTAAAACTATTTTCAAGCAGGCTGCATAAGTACAATTATTTTCAAGCTTTTTGAATAAAATGAATCGATGCAAAGGGCCAGATTTTTCCCCGGGGCTATATGTTTGATACCCCTGCTCTTAATCATCTTGCATGTGTCACTTCACAAAAATGTTTTTGTGATGGTTCTACTTACAACTTTTCCATCCGTTTGAGACTCCTCAGTTGTACTGTTGCCTCATTAGTACTAAGATGGTGATTTTGTCCCTGGGCAATTTTAATACCAACCTTGCCATGATCGAGTAGTCACAGTGTTTCATTCCAGCCAGGAGGAGCCATGCCACAGGGATACCCAGGAGGCCCTGCCCCAGGACAGCAGCCCATGCCAGGCTACCCAGGAGGGCCTGCACCTGCACCTAATCCCACTATGCCAGGCTATGGAGGTGGTGCCCCTTCTGGTCCGTCTACCCCAGCTATGCCTGCCATAAGCGTAAGATGCCACAAATCATCCTATTCAAAATGAGATGTAATGCACACCAAAGATTGTTTGTAAGGCACTGGCTACTAGGTGGTTTCAGAGCAACATAAAACCCCTCACACGGCAGCACTGTATATTTTATTTTAGACAGCAATGACATTCTGGCCCTTAGGCCTTCATTGAGAAGAAACATTTTTTATATTGTTGTTGTTGTTTTTTGTTGTTGTTGTTGTTGTTTTTTAGTAAAATCATGTACAGAGCATGAATGTGGAATGTGGAGCTTTTATAGTGACATAACAGGACAGGACATCCTAAATCAGATTTAAAGGAAGTGCACATTCTACAAAAGCAACTTCTGGTTTATGTTTGTCCAGCTTTGTCCAGTCATATGATAAATTCTACTTCCTTAAAGCAGTGTGCAGTATTTGCTCCTCAGTGTTGAAACTAGTGCTGTCAATGTTAACACATTAAAAAATGTAAACAAATAATTTTTTTAACGCAAATTAATTTTTAAAAAATCATGTGGTCGGTCACCCCAGGCACCCCTGTCACAGACAGCTTATGGCAACTATACTCTTTCACATTGGGTGTGTAGGAAACCGAGGAGTGCCATGCCTTCACTAACCAGGGGCATGTCTGACATTCTGTCTTTACAAAAACTTTGAAGAATTATGGAACTTTAAATGTGTGATGAATTGTGATTTAATAGTGATTAACTTAAATTTTCTATTGTGATTAATCAAATTATTTTTTAATCGATTGACGGCACTAGTTGAAATACAATAAACCATTGAAATAACAACACAATATCAAGAGGACAACAGTGCCATTTGTGACTGTAAATGTGGATCTTTGTGATGTTAGAACAATGTTTCCTCTTTATTTACATTGTAAACTACTTTTTAACAGAAAGGATACCGGGGCTCCATAAAAGATTACCCAGGAGCAGATCCTCTGAGAGATGTCGAAGTTCTCAGAAAAGCCATGAAAGGATTTGGTCAGTGGTTTTGCGTTTATTTTATTTTTTTTGTTCTGTATGTATCTTGGAGGAAATTCTCTCCAAGATTTAAATGGATGTGCTGTCTATGCTGAAAGACATTTTGTGTTTAAGACGAGTCCGTCAAAGGTTGGTCCTTTAGAATTCAAGATTTCATCTTATAGTCTTACTTATATAACTTCAACTATTAGACCTGAGGGATTTCTTAGTAAGGAAGTAGAAAAGTTTCTGTGTGGCATTTTGTGGAATTTTTGCCATTTCAATTTGCCTTGAATGTGGCTGTTGCATTTTCTCATGTATTGAATTTACTGCGGTGGCAGCTCGGGTAGAACCTAATATTGTAGAATAACTGGCCCAGGGCTAGTTAGCTTGTATTGATATCTGAACAGCTCAGACCTCTGACAATTTTGCCATTTACATTAGTACAGTTGTTTCTCTTTTGTCATCGTTGCTCTGTTGGTATTTTTTTGCTATTTCAATGTCCTTTTTTTAACCTAAAAAAGCTTCATAATATCTTTTAATGGTGTTCACCTGTTGTTTTTTTAATATATGACTGTTTTATGATGTATGTGAAAGTGTAATACTATCTCTGCTGTCTGCAATAGCCAAGGAAAAGAAATAAATGAGAAAACAGGCCAATTCGAAAAGTCTTGAGCCAAGTAGCTCCGGGATCTTTAGTAGCTATGCAAGATCTCTGAAGATCTGTAAAACAAAGAGAACAGATAGGCTGAAGAGCAATGGTCGCCTCTTTTTCATACCTGAATACTGTCAACAATGCCTGTTGCCAAAGACAGGAGAGTTTAGGGATAAATTGCTTAAGTTACATTTTAATAATTATTTCTGTGTCCAGCACATTTAGAAAAGAATGACTTGCCAGCTTTGGTGACAGGTTTTGCAACTTGCACTTGGAGTTGTAATCACAGACATAGCTCTGTCTAAGCAGTTATCTGGTTATGTTGGCTAGCGTGACACCCTACACCTTTCATTTCCAATGGCCATGCAGTTGGTGGATGTGCTTCTTCCTCTAATGTTTAATATGCCAACTTTTTTGTGCTCTTCTTTGCGGTTCTGACATGAGCAATCTAACTCAATGTGAACCGCTATATGCATTCTCTTGCCTTGCTACAGACCAGTGAATCAGAGTTGTCATATGAGCAAGCTTTACCCCCCAAGAGGCTGAAAATTTTTTTGCCTATTTGCACAGGTGGCACAGGGCCATGTTAAGATCGTCTTGGACTGTTTGCAGCACAAAGTTACATACAATCTTTGGAGATGTCAGAGATCAATTATAAATGACCAATAGCTGCAGGCAGGGCACCTTTAATGTTGGAAATAAATATCTATAAACTAAACCAAAACCTGGTCTTGAGACTGCTGCTAAATTATCTGTCTAAATATTGTCTCCTCAGGTACTGATGAAAATGCCATCATTGAACTTCTTGGAAGTCGTACCAACAAGCAGCGTGTGCCAATGGTGGCGGGTTACAAAACCACTTATGGGAAAGTAAGCCTCCAAAGTTTGTCATCTTTTCTTTTTAAATTCTTTCATGGAATTCGTTTTGTCCTAGACACACGTCTATAAATGGTGATTGTAGAGAGGGGATGTTAATTCACCTCATTCATTTTATTGTTTCACACAGTGAGAGTTTGTGTCAATCCATAGCCCTGTTGTTTAAGGTTGACATTAACAGCTGTCTGTAGGGGAAAAAAACGAGAAAATTTGGTACAACATAAACAAATAGCAAATAGCTAACGGCAGCTAATGTTAACTGAATGGGGCATGAAAGTCAGTTAAGATGAAACTGAAAATTAGTTTTTGTGTCCCATGCAGGTAGTATTAACTGCCAGTTCACTATTTGGAAACAAACAACAGGGCTATGGATTGATTAACACTGTGTTTCTCCTTTAACATTTAACATAGACTTTAAGACTACTACTATATTTGATCTAACATATGGCATATTATCTTGTTTCTTCATTTGTTTCATTGCTAGGACCTCGTCCATGACCTGAAGTCTGAGCTCACTGGAAACTTTGAGAACCTGGTACTGGCCATGATAAAGACCCCAGAAATGTTTGATGCAGCTGAGCTGAGAGAAGCCATTAAGGTAGTCATTCACCCATAGCCATCACTAGTTTTTACCATTAAGGTGCTCATTCACCCCTTAGACATTACTAGTGTTTACCATTAAGGTGGTCATTCACCCCTTAGACCTTGGGACCTGAGACAGCCTGTAATTGTGCATGACCTGAGTCATAGGAAGAAATCTAGCACACACCCGACCGAGTACAGCAGTTGCTTTCTTGATGTGAGACAGCGATTCCCTTTGCACACTCCGATCTATACCGATGGCTCGAAGACTGATACTTGTGTGTCCTCAGCAATGGTAGTCGCCTCTGCTCAGTATGGAATACGCATCCCAAATCTGTGTTCTGTTTTTACAGCCGAAGCCCGAGCCTTGCTCTTAAGCCTTGAGTACATTGAAGAGTTCAAACTCCAAAAGTCCTTGATTTGTACGGACTCCAGATCATGCCTTCAGGCATTGGAGTTTGTAAAGACTGACCACCCCCTCATTGTTGACATACTTCGCAAGGTTGCCTACTTGACTAAACTCAACGTGGACATTATTTTTTGTTGGGTCCCTGGCCATGTGGGCTTGCCTGGTAATGAAAAGGCAGATAATGCTGCTAGAGAAGCCCTGAATAGAGAGATTGCTGAATGCCACATCCCTGTCTCTGATATTGCACCTGTTCTTTGTTCTTACATAAGTGACAAATGGCAGGCTGACTGGACTAACTGTGTGGGCAACAAGCTGCGCGAACTGTGCACTACGGTGAAACATGGGACTATTCAGTCATTTTCATGCAGATATGACCAAGTTGTCTATACAAGGTGTAGAATTGGACATTCTAGATACACCCATGGGTTTCTGCTGACTGGAGGGGAACCTCCACTTTGCGATCTTTGTGGTGCTCTGTTGTCAATCAAGCACATTTTTTCATGCCCTGCTCTTGGAATACAAAGGCGGAAGTTTTTTAAAGAAAGTACCATGATAGATATTTTTACCAAGGTCCCACCTCTGAAGGTTTTGAACTTTTTGAAGTGCATTAATGTGAACAAATGTATTTAATGTATTTATTTACTTCTTTGTTTGTTTGTTGGTTTTAATTTTGAGTAATATTTTTCACCTGTATTGGCCATGACATAACCATAGTTGCTTAATTGGCCATAAATGTGAACAACCAACCAACTTCACCCCTTAGACATTACTAGTGTTTACCATTAAGGTGGTCATTCACCCATAGCCATCACTAGTGTTTACCATTAAGGTGCTCATTCACCCCTTAGACATTACTGGTGTTTACCATTAAGGTGGTCATTCACCCATAGCCATCACTAGTGTTTACCATTAAGGTGGTCATTCACCCATTGCCATTACTAGTATTTACCAAAGATCCTCTAGAGAAGTTATTTAGATAGGGATAACCTGTACTTCAGTGTAGTAGCATGTTAAACACCGCCAGGTAACTTCAAATTTGACATTAACAAAAAAACCTAGGTGGAGCTTTCTTAGCATTGTAATAGCTGTGTTTGTTATTAACCTTGTTGGCAAAACAGAGATGAAGGTGCAATTGCAGGGGGTGGTAGGAGACAGCAGGCATCATCTGTTTACTGCCACCAAGCAATAAATGTCTTTTATTGACAGGGAGCAGGAACTGATGAAGCATGCCTTATTGAGATCTTGTCATCTCGCTCTAACGCAGAGATCAAAGAGATCAACAGGATCTATAAAGCAGGTAAGTTTTCGATTCTCCTGACTGATTTTCTTCATGCTGTTGTTTGTTTCTTCTGTAAACATTTGGGTTTGGTTTCACCTGCTGAATTTATGTTTAAGTTGAACAAGCAAACAGTAGAATAGCTGCTGATGAGTTTTTCTTTCTTTTTTTTTAGTTTTATACATCCAAGCTTGATGTACTAGCAACAGAACTAGTAACAGAAAGACAAGTAACAACCGTGCTCTGTCAGAAACGCATAACATCTATGTTATCAGGTTATGCACTGAAGTTAGCATGCAAACCAGCTATAGCACCAAGTTGGCTCCGATATAGCACTACTCTGTCCCATTGTGTGTGAAATAGAGTGCAAGTCAATGTAAGAGTATGAACTGCGGAATGAAATGCAGTAGTTCATACTGGACAGTCATTCCAATGTGTGCCATTTGTCAGGCCTACGGAATTCCACATAGCTCCCTGAAATTAATACTTTAAATAACAAGATAATTAGTTCAGTTGTTGTTTTATGATTGATGAGTGAATTTTTTTTAATAAGTTATTTTGTATTTTTTTCCAGAGTATGGCAAGTCTCTGGAGGACGCTATCAGCAGTGATACCTCAGGCCATTTCCGCAGGCTTCTGATCTCCCTCTCTCAGGTACACACACTCCTGTTTCTCTCTCCAAAGGAAAGAAAACACATAGAGCTCTTCTGTCTACAGAGTTATCACAGTGTAATATTCAAAATTCTGGTTAGTGCTTAGGAACTGACATGAACACCTTCTAATACTGACATACCTTCCTTTTGATCAAACCTGTGAACACAGTTCATAGGACAAATGGGTATTCAATTCTTGTATATAACCATGGTTTATGGTTTGTGTGTTTTGGATTATTCTGGATAGTGCAATAGTGTTTTTTGTAAATTGCCTAAGACAAAAGTAGCTGCCATGTAATAATTACAAACATCATCTGTACACAGGCCACTCTTTCACACATCCCTGTTTGGAAATGTTTTCCCATTTGTAGGGTAACCGGGATGAGAGAGAAAATGTGGACATCTCCTTGGCGAAGCAGGATGCTCAGGTGATTTTTCAGATTACCAACAAATGACTGACACAATTTCTGTAAATATTTGACATCAATTTGCTATAGTAGTCATCATCTTTGGATGCATTGTACAACAAGTGTGACCGATTTTATATTTTTAGGCAGTCAGTCACTCACTGACTCACTCTTTGACACTTTGATTTCCTTCCATGTCAGAAACTGTATTCGGCTGGAGAAAACAAGGTGGGCACAGATGAGTCCCAGTTCAATGCCATCCTGTGTGCCCGCAGCAAACCCCACCTGAGAGCAGGTAAACACAAGAATACAAGGATACGAGGACATTTTATTGTTACATGCATATGGTCACTGAGTGTAAACATGCAGTGAAATTGTGTCTGTTTCTCAGCCTATTTGTGCATGGCGGGGGGGTTGAAAGGGGCAGGATAAAGTGCATAAAGCGCTAAGGGGGGGGTGGCTGAGGGCTGTATTAAGATGGGGGGGGGGGATGGGTGATGTTAAAGTAATGGTCTTCACAAACAGGAATGTTATGAGGCTTACTTCTGGGGGGCGGTTGGGTGTGTGTGTGTGTGTGTGTGTGTGTGTGTGTGTGTGTGGGGAGGGTAATTACAATACTCCCACAAATTAACAAGGAGCCCCCAAGAGAAGATATTCTCTTCGCAACTTCCAAGCATGTTTACCAGCCCATAGGAAGACACAAAGCAGACATGCACCACAGTGAAAGCCGTGTGTCTCTAACCAAAAGATGTGGGAACTGAAAGGAGTCATTTCCTGTTGTTGTCACAGATATTCATGTTTACATGCTTTTGGCATTGGCAGTAAACACTTATCTGATTCTGCAGTTCTCAGGGTTCACCTCTCACAATAAACCCTAACAACAGCAACACAACAGATGGAATGAATCAAAATGACATCTTGACAAATATGAGTTTTATGAAAGATTGGACTTTGGACTAAACTGACATGCTGCTCCTTTAGATCTCTGACTCACTTAGTCTCGTCTGATTGCTGTCCAGTTTGTGGTCCAGCCACCACATCCTGTGCTGTTGTGTGTTGTAACACCACACTGAAACACTATAACTTGTGAGCTCACATAAGTTAAAGTGATTTTTTTTTTTCTTCATGTCGGGCTTGGTTATTGAGGCCATTTATCAATCATTTGAACAGGTGAACTGAAGCAGCCGGTTACATTTATCATTATCATTATCATTAATTATTCCTTAAAAACTCAGATGCTTGTATCTGTAAGTAACCTCATGGTCTCTGCTGTTGATTAAACAGGTCACAGGATGGGTAATTTGATATGTTTGCACAAATACCTGATACTGGGCATTTGAGAGTGTTGGTACAACTGAATCTTTCCTCATTGCTTCTAGAACAGTGACGGACAACAACTGATTGCTTGTGCATTTGTGGTAGCCTGGGCCTGCCACTACTGATCTGGAGCTTCATTTTGCTCTTCAACTCTTCAGTCTCATAAAACTGATAGGTCAGGTGAAAGCCAGGCTACATCTGCGGGACACTTTCTGTGCTTGTCAAGTAGACCAGTTCATGTCCATACTCCACACATCAGGGTGCTTTATATGGTATTATAGAGTCATTAAATATTGTCTGTCCTCTAACACATGTCTGATGTTTCTGCAGTCTTTCATGAGTACCAGCAGATGTGTGGGCGAGAGATTGAGAAGAGCATCTGCAGAGAGATGTCTGGGCATCTGGAGGATGGCATGGTTGCTGTGGGTAAGTGTGCACCTGCACACACAGACACACACACACACAAACACACACTGTCAAAGCACTGGACATCACCAGTTTCAGTTTGTGCTTTGGGGTCTGTTGCATTATGTTGTAAATGCATAAAACTTTGAATACTTGTGTCTTAAATATACTTGTATTGAATTACATTGACATCTCAGTGAAGAAATAGGTAAATGTAATCTAATCGAATCTTATCGAACATTCTCTATAATCAGTAAATTCAACTGCACTGACGTGAATGACGGACTCTGGCTGAAAAGGCAAATATACCAGTAGTACAACACCATTTAAAACGATTCTGTTATGTTGGCTTTACTAATTTAAAATGCCAAGCATAGATACAAACACAAATTGGAATGGTTCAATAATGTGGTTGGCTCTCTCTGAGTAGTACAGATACATCAGTGTGACAAAAGATCAATGTGAGACTGACAAATGATACAGACTTTGTGTCCAGGATAGTGATAGTTATATTTTTTCATAGTAAAACTTCAGTTCCTTTGCTACTCTGTAAAAAAGAATAAGTAAAACTTACTTGAACAATTAGTGGAAACTCGTTGCCTCCAGTGAGTTAAGTAAACGTAACTAATTATGTTACACTTACTTAACTCATTTAAGGCAACGAGTCTCCACCAGTTTTCCACCAAGCTTCTTTCTTAAGGTGTAATTCTGGGACTGATTTCCAGCCGTGCTCCTTCATGCCATATGCCATTATGGGTGTGGAATAGGTCATAAAATTGAATTATAACGTCAGAAAGTCTTAAATTATTAAACTGGTTGAAACTTCTCTGAATCTTTGCTGTGCCCTCATGCTGTGCCCTCAACTGATGTGGCCATGATTTTTTTTTTTTTACTGAATGAAGCCGTGCACACATAGAGCAGAATAAATTTTGAGTGTAATCAGCAACACGTCTTGCATGTTGCACTCTAGAATCTTTCTCATCAACTGTCAAAAATCAGAATAAGATGTTTACATGCACCAGTATCCTGGTTTCTTTCTTTCTTACTCCACCTAACATATCTCGATTTCTCAGAAACCAGGATAAGGACTTAATCAGGATGCTGAACCTGGGAAAAAGTGCTTACATGCACAAGCTCAAAGTTGGGATACTTAATACCAATCATACTCAGGATACTTAAGTGCATGTAAACACACTCACTGATATCTCCTTCATTGCAACTTGTAATAAATCATTCTGTTGCAAACATTAGTCCCTCCACCTGTTTTCTCTGAGAACTTCCTTTGCTGTGGGATGCTGTGCCACCATTTCTTGAGTGTTGCATCTGTTGCTTGATATTAAATTAATAAAATGTTTTAGCAAGTTAATTAGATTATTGTGTGTGTATGCTTTCAGTGTACACATTTTTTTACATACTGTGGAAAACAAATCAGAATCTGCTTCTAGCTCTGCTTCACACAGTCAGTCATGCCCCTACTGTGTTGTGTAGGTATTCTAATGTGTGCCTTTGGTTTGCAGTGAAATGCATCAAGAACACTCCTGGTTATTTTGCTGAGAGACTCCACAAAGCCATGGCGGTGAGTAAGAATTTTGTTATGGAGATCATTGAGTTGATCAGTCATTCTAAGCAAAGATCCTTGATTACAGCACTCCGCTTCAACCCTCTCTGTCTCATGAGTCTTATGAGTGCACTGTACCCTGCTCCCTCTGGGATAGGAACTGCAAAGAACAAGTTGTCGCTCAGGCACCAAACATCACTCAATCAGAGTTATGGTTGACAGATGTCGCAGAGCTATAGGTTTTTATGTCACCCTGAGAAAAAAAATACTGTTTACTGATTGGCTGACAGGGTCTGTAACAAGCCCACATAATGGGACGGCCATGAAGTAGATCTGGTAAAAATGTTTAATCACTGTTCCATGCCAATGCTATTTTGAATGGTAACAATAACAGACATAATGGTTAAACACATCTGCACCGTTTTAATCTTGTAATATGACGTGTCGTGGTGTGGCGGTGGTGGCATAGCAGTTAGGAACTTGTCTGGGAACAGTGTTTTTGAATCCCCGCTCCCACCATTGTAACCTAGAGCAAGGCACTTAACCCTAAGTTGCTCTAGGGGAGACTGGCACTGAAGTAATTGATAGTTGACAATTGTAAGTCGCTTTGGATACAAGCGGCTATTAAATGCATAAAAATTAACAAATGAAAAAAAAAAAAAATAGTAATAATGTACACAACCAGCCCTGCAACACCCAGGCAGAAGTGTTGGATGTTTATTTGGTTTTCTGGTTGTGTGACAGGGGGCAGGCACTAAGGACCGTACTCTGATCCGGATCATGGTGTCCCGCTCTGAAGTGGACATGCTGGACATCCGCCAGGAGTACCTGCGTCTTTATGGGAAGTCCCTCTACAATGCCATATCTGTAAGTCTGATATCCACTGCTCTCTGCGCCCCTTTGACAAGAGAAAGCCCTCACACAGTGAAATACTGTCGAAAAAAAAAATGAGAGGTTGTCAGGTTGTGAAATTAAACAGTCGTGTGTTGTTTGTTTTTCTGTTTATAGTTATGTAACCTGATACAAACTTTTGAAATTTGAGGGGTCCATTATTTTTGTTCTGTTTGTCTTGTTTAGTTATTTGTTTGACTGTTTTGTCTCTTTAGGGTGACACCTCTGGTGACTATAAGAAACTGCTACTGAAGCTTTGTGGAGGAAGTGACTGAGGAGCTGAGAGGAGACTGCTGAAACAACTGCACAGGGTGGCAATCAGTGTAATCAATCAAACATAACTTTAGTATCAAACCATACTATATGCATATATATGTGTTTTGTGAGTGTGTGTGTGTGGGTCCTACAAATAGCTAATAACATTTCATGCTCATGCATGGGTCGCTTAATTTAGGTGCTTTATTTTTTACACTCTTTTCATTCTAAATTATTTCAGTCAGTTTCTAGCAAATGCATAAAAATTTTAATTGAATTTTTTTTATTTTTATAGATAGAATGATCAGATCCTGTGGAGTGTCAAGCTATTTTTTTTCAGTAATGATTTTATACTAGAATTGAACGTCACTGTGCAAGGGATAGCCAAATATTTCCAAATAGTCCCTCATTCACTTTTCCATTGAATTTCACATTTCCATCACTTCAGCTAGTACTTGTAACTTGAATGTACAACTCACTATTTGAATGAATTGATATCCTTTATGCATGTTGGGTAGCTGATTGGCTACCTTATCTTATATGAAGGTTATTTTCATGTGTAAATTGAACATAACATAAGGCAGCATAGGATAAAGTATTTTTTGTATGCATTTGCATTTAAATTCAAAATGTAAACTGTAGGCCTGTTTAGCTTATGCCATATCTCAAGAACAGTAGAACAAAGGTTGCTGACTGAAATTTGTGTGAACCCCCTGAATATTTCTATCAGAATATAAAGTAATATATGCAGAGAGTGGACGTAAAAATATTTATGGGTGTAGATTCTAGATATCTGATGCTTTGTGTCCATTCTAGTCCCCTAAAGTAAAGCGATTGTCTGGGGTACTAGAGCCCTGTTATTTGTGCTCTCTGAGTGCACACTGAGTTAGTATGCACAACAGGACTATGGATGGAATTACTCTAGATGATCGCTTTAAATATATGATGATAACACTGTAGTGTTGATATGAATTAGGAAATGTATCTGGAATATGAAGATTTCAGAATGCAAAATAAGTTCTCTGGTAGTACTCTATTTTTAATGAATTTAAAGAAGTATATGCTCATTCAAACTCTTGTTTGGGATCGTGTGATATGATTCATTATTGTTTTATTAAAACAACCAAACAGTGAATTGATATCAAAAAACAAAACAATTTTTGCATATTTGTGAAGGTGAACCTAACTGGACTTGCACCTGAAGTCTTCATATGTTCTTTACAGTTGTGTTCTGTGCACCAGATTATAAGTACTGTTGTTAATGTCGCCCTGTGTTGTCTAATTCCACATTCCACACCATATCAGCGTGCCATGGAAGTGTCTTGCCATGATCTCTTTTGGTCTTGCCATGATTACATTACTTTAATGTCCAGCTTACACCCTGTCCTGCTACTGCTCTATAGTTCTTTCTCACTTTATACTCAATTAAATACATCTGTTAATACATTAAATATATCTGTGTTCTAATGCTGCAATAACCTGTGCCTTGCTCTCATACTAACTCTAGTTTTTGCTCATGTTACAAGCCGTGCCTTCTGGAACTGGAACTAAAGCTTAAATACTAGCATACACTCAGTGATGCATGTTGGATAGAGCTTGTTCACGTTACTAAAGCGAGATAAACCAATAAAGAAGTTTTCAGTAATTGTCATGTATTCAGATTTATGTTATTGCAAATTATGTAGTCACATTGATGAGCATAATAGTTGTTTTTTTTTTTGAGAGACTGCTGAATAAATGTTTGACGTCACAGTCATGGACAGGAATTTTCTGCTTCCTTCCCTCTCTAACCATAAAAAACATTTTGCTAATCATTTCAAAACAGTTTCTTTTGCAAAATAGCACGTCCATTCCTGTCAAGCTGTTGACATAACCTGACATACCTTAAATGACCTTTAATGAAATTGCTATGTGCAATCAAACTGCCTGATTCACCTAGCCTTGTGAAGTGAAGAGACCATTAAAAATGTTTCATCCGTGTCCATTCAGACTGGATTAAGGATCTTCAATAATTGAATGGATTGCCATTTCTTTCTCTTTCCATATTCACATGTATTACAGAGCTCATTTTGTGTGCATGGTCCACTAACTACTATGTAATCTGTTATATCATCTCAGAAGTGTAGTGGGGAAGGTTTTAAATATGGGTACACAATACAATGTTATAAATGAATGCCTAATATAAAAAAGTGAGAAACAGCCTCTGTATCAAGAAGGGGGGAGCTCATCCAACAACCACTACACCCCTATGATAATCTTAATTATACTCCTATCAGGTAAGACTAGGTAAGTCACTGCGCTACAGGTAAGTTAGTTAGTTTAAGCAATCCAAATCAATTGCTGATTATAGTGTACATTATATATAACCCCGGCCAGTTTCCTGAGACCTCTTTAATGCTAATTAGTTCTTAAGGTCTGTGTTAAGGTACAACTCAAGATCTACTTAGCATTAAGAAGGCTTTGGGAAACTGGCACCTGGTACTTGATTGGTGAAAAGTTGAAACTGCAAAATGTGCTGTAAATCAATATAAGATGTTGGACAAAAACTCAGAAGGTCAAAAACAGTCAAGCAAAACAGAAAATTACTGCAAAAATGATAAACAAGGAAACTGCCAGATAAACAAGTAAATTGCAAGTCCAAATCCAGTGTCAAACAGGCTGAACTAATTAACAAAAAAAGTCACCCAAAGTGCAAAACAAACAATGGTTTAGGGCTTAATCATGAGAGACCCAATCCTTGGCCAAAACTTCACAAAGAACATATGACCTTAAATTGATTCATGCAACAATTTCTCATGGAATGAGGAGCTCTGTTGACCAATCAGAGGGAGGAAACGCCAGGACATTCTAGAATGTTTGGTCCAGCTATTCAACAAAGAACTTTTCTGCCCTCTCAGATCTCCATCCAGGTCTTGCCATCTGTGGGAGTTTGTTTCTGGGATCCCCTTGGAAGATTTATTTTGTACAAGTTTCTTCCAAGGTAGACAAACAAAAGGCTGCTTAGGCTTATGTACACTGTCTTAATTTAGAATAAATAAAGATGAAAGAGGATGTTGATGGGAAAAGCAAAATTCTCTTTCAACCACAGACTTCTTTATTCTCTTCCTCTGTGTATTCCTCCTTTTGTTCATATTGGGAGCTATCCCCCTCACCCTGGTGCCTATCCTCTTCCATCAGGGGTATATACCCTACAGCAAAGGCCCTACCCACCCCAACCACTGGCATATCACCCACAGCAAGGAGCCTACCCACCCCAACCAGGGGCATATCCCCCTTAGTGAGGTGTTGACCCGTCTCAAGCAGGGGGTTGTCCTCCTCCTTCAGTGGGTTATCCACCACAAGCGAGTGGATACCCACCCCTGTCTGGTGCCACTGCACCTCAAACAGGTGGCTACCCTCCTCAACCTGGTATCTTCCTACCTCAGGCTGGTGGATATCCAGTGGCTGTCCCTCCATGCCTGCTGCAGGTAGGACATTAGGACATTGTGTCTGACGGTGTTTTGGTGTGATGGTTTTTCAGCTAGGCTAATTGCATACACACACCAGGCAGACTTTCAGAGAACTGCAGCTGTTCCTTTGCTGGCATTCAACATGTTAAATCAGCCTCAAATGAGCTAGCAGAGGTCTGCCGATATTGGTTCAAATTTGAGTCAAAGACACTTATCAAAGGGCCTGGCACTATTAGATGTCATCATCAGGAAGGCATGTTATGAAAGTATAGGGAAATAAATAGCTCTCTTTTTGGGAAAACTTAGTAAGTGTTGTAGTGTGTGTGTGTGTGTGTGTGTTTGTGTGTGTGTGTGTGTGCGTGTGTGTGCACATGCAAATCTAATTCAGTCTGCAAAAACCATTCAAGACTATTTGACCTTTTTTGTTGGTTGGGGTGGTGGCTGCACCTGGATGTGCAGTAAGTACTGTATAGTTACACCTCTAAGCTAAATACCCAACGTAATAAACCTTAACATTGATGTAGAATTTGCAGTTTACCTTACAAATGTCTGATTTGTCCATATTATTCCATAAAGGAGTGACAGTCACTTTGATCATACTGTTGTTTTACAGGTACTTTTCAACTAGTTTGATTACATGACTGTTGTCACGATGAAATCGATGAAAGAGTGAGACCTAATTATGATCATTCTGCTTTGATGTGACAAGTCTGATAAAGAGATTCTAGACCAGATTTGGAAGAAGTACAGCTGCTTAACTTCTTGAGTCTGTGCAGATGAAAATTTTCTGTTCCATCAAGATAAGATCAAAGTGCATCAGATATTTGGGAATGTTCTGCCCTTAAATGTCAACTGTAATGTACCCAACTATTGGCTCTGGGTATTACAACTAGATAACAGTGTCAGTATTACAACTATATGTTATCTATATCTTGTAAATGTTTTGTTTTGTGTGTGTGTGTGTGTGTGTGTGTGTGTGTGTGCGAAAAAACATGGTCTCATGGTGTAACTTGTATCGCTTAGCAAAAAGGAAAGCAGGCTCTATTAATAGGCAGATTTGACATTACCTGACTGTATCAAACCGCATTCTGAGTTGTAAATATGAAATGTACTCGACTTGTTAAAGTCAGGTAATGTTGAATGTGCCTACTGCTAGTGAAGGTAAGAGATAATGAAGGTCTCAGGAAAGCCATGAAAAGATTTCCTCAGTGCTTGCTGATGGTTCCTTACAGCCAGGAGGCCCAGCCTCAGAACAGCACCCCATGCCAGGACATCCAGGAACCCCTGCACCTGCACCTGCGTCCGCACCCGTGCCCACATCTAAGCCCACCATGCCAGCCTATGACAGAGGTGCCCTGCCTGGTTTATCTACTCCAGTCGTACCTGCGATAAATGTAAGACGCCATCAATCATCACTCTGTTTTAACATTGATTATGTCAGCTGTCTGGCATAGAGCTGTCTGGAGGCTGAGCCAGTAGGTGCATTTGACAGTTCCTGACTTTATCAAGCCGACTGCACACGACTGCAGCCAGTGATGCATTCTGGGTTGATATGAGTCATATCATATTTCCATCCCATTGGCTATTTTTAGGCGTTTTCGACCCGGAATGCATAGCTGACTGCTGTCTAGTTGACTGTCTCTGTCCTCTAATTGTCTGTCCACCTTTGTAGTGTCTATGTCTCTGTTCGACCTTTTCTCCACTTTATTTTTTGTCTCTTGATTATGACACAATTTCCTTGGTATTTCTAGAAAAAAAGTAGTTCAACTAGAGCTGTTCTGGTCTGCAAGTGAGTCATTGTATTTGTCAAAATGACCATAGAACCACTATCATGTGTCTGCAAGTGAGTCATTGTATTTCTCAAAAGGACCATAGAACCATAGATCATGTGTCTCTTTAAACGTCCATCTTTTTGATGTGTGGACACGGACAACAACATTACACAGAGAGGATGCCAAGGGTCTATTGAGGACTTCCCTAGAGCAGATGTTGAGGGTTGAGGTGCTTAGAAAAGCCATGAAAGGATTTGGTAAGTGCTTTTTTATTTTTGATCAGCATGTGTTTTGCTTCACGTATGCTACGTAAAGATATTTCGTGAGTGAAAATTAAATTGTTAAATGTCAGCCTATGACTTAAAAATGTAGGCTTTAACCCCAAGATCTCAGTATCAAACTTCAAAAATCTGTGCAAAGAACATTAAGCTTTTGGAGGTAAGTATGCTAAATATGTTACACAATATAGGCTCTTCAGACTCTCAATTCTCTCATACCACTTACTTTGTATATTCTGTCCAGTTACTGATGAGGATGTATCATTCAACTTCTTTGAAGTCGTACCAACAAGCAGTGAGTGCCAGTGGTGACAACTTACAAAACCACTTCTGGGAAAGTAAGCCCTAAAAACTGCATTTTGCTATTGGTAAAATGTGCTAATTAGTGCTAATTAGTTACTAATATGCTAATTAGTGCCTAATTTAGCCTAATTAACTCTGCCTGAGAGTGGGATACAGAACGCAATCAGATTTATAGTCAACAGTTTGTTTGATTGCTAGGACCTCGTCCATGACTTGAAGTCTGAGGTCAGTGGAACCTGGTGCTGGCCATGATGAAGACACCAGCCCAATTTTCAGCTGAGCTGAGAGAGGCACATTAAGGGAGTCATTTGCCATGGCTATAGCCATCGCTAGTGTCCACCAAAGATCCTCTAGAGCCGTCTCTGGTATTTACATAGGGATGGCCTGCATTGCATGTTACATGTGGAGCAAAGGTCAACTCACCTGTAGCTTGAATTACACTGCTATGGTAACTTCACCCAAGGAGTTGTTGATTTTTAATGACTGGTTTGAAGTTACACCAGGGTGTTAAAACTTGCAGCCTTTTTTTCAGCAGGGCCTAAGCACTGATGAAGCATGCCTTGTTGAAACCCTGTCCTCTCACACCAATGCAGAGATCCAAGAGATCAGTCAGGTCTATAAAGCAGGTGGGGGAACAACCCTACTAGCTTACCAAAGGCTGAATTTGATTTGATTTGATTCTATAAACATTTTGGTGGGTCCTCTGTGTGTGCAGTTGACCTGAGGAAACATCCTATTCGACTATTTGGTTTGGTCAGAGGTTGAAAGAAACATATGCAGACAGATGATGAGGGCTTTTTTCATATCTTGAACATTCTTGTCACAAGTAATTTTATCACTTTGTAATGACTCAGTGAACAGTTGTTCACCAGAGTATGATAAATAATTTGTTCAGTTGTCGTTTTACATTTGATGAATGAATTATTTCTTATGAGTTATTTTTTATTTTCTTACAGTTAGTATGGCAAATGTTTGGAGGATGAATTCTTATGAGTTATTTTTTATTTTCTTACAGTTAGTATGGCAAATGTTTGGAGGATGCTATCAGCAGCGACACCTCAAGCCATTTCCACAGGCTTCTGATCTCCCTCTCTCAGGTACACGCACACCTGTTTCTCTGTCCAAAGACCATACAGCCCCAAGATTCAATCCATCAAGGGGTTAGTTTCTAGACAGCGTCATTGCTAGTGAAGCGATGTTAGCAATTATGCCTTTGAATGAAGCAGTATAATGACCAAGATAGCGATGGAAGTTAGCAATGATGTTTGTAGAAACATCATCATAGGCACCTGGACAGTCTTCAATCTAGAAACTGATACAGTGCCGTAGTCAACACTCAACACTCAGTGATTTTTTTGGAAATCATACACAGTAGTACATCTGTAGACTATAAAATGTGATCCTTTTTGTTTGCATTTTCCATTGTTTCTAATTTATAGGGTAACCGAGATGAGGAAGAAAATGTGGACATCACCCTGGCAAAGATGGATGCTTAGGTAATTTGCAAAATGACCTGAAATTGAAAATGATTAAAGTTGAAGATGTGCGCTGCTAAGAATTTGGGGCCCTATGACAGAAAATTATTTTGGGCCTCCCAAACATTGATTATAATATTAAAATGTTCTCTAGGGCCCCCTATCAGTGCCAGGCCCTTGGAATCATCCTAACTTTTCCCCCCCTGGCGGCGCCCCTGGTCCTCTGTCTTTGTCCTCGTCATTACGAATCTGTTTTCATTTTTTTGTCTATTTTCTAACTAATTTTCCAAAAAAATCCATTCCTGTCAGAAACCAGAAAGGGCAAACTGGGCATAGATCCAAGTCCCAGTTCGATGCTAACCTGTGTGCCCCCAGTAAACCACACCTGAGAGCAGGTAAATACTGTTTGCTCAACCCCTAAACAAACATTTTTTTCTTCCATTGATGGGCAATTTATTATATTTATTTATGCATTTAGCAGACGCTTTTATCCAAAGCAACTTACATTTTTGTCAACTATCAATTGTTCAATTGTCTTCCCTAGAGCAACATAGGGCTAAGTGCCTTGCTCAAGGGCACAACGGTGGGAGCTGGGATTTAAACCCACAACTGTCAGACTATTTGCACACTAGCCAGGTTCCTTAACCACTACGCTACCACCACCCTATACGCAAATATTATACACAAATATTTATACACAAATATTGACATTTGACATTGGCATTGACATTTCAGAGTAATGTAACTTGCAACTTACTTTCCTTTGGTCTATAAAAAGATAATCCAATTGCATGCTGATTGCTGAAGCATATTCGGTGCTTGTACACCTCTGGGGCTCTTAATATACCCCTAGAGCAAAAATAATAAAAATAAAATAAGTTTTTCGGATATGTAAGTTTATCGGATTACGCAACTTGCAATAACAGGAGAGCGCGATGTTGGAGAGATCAAACACTTTGGATATCCATCCCATTCAGCCCAACTGACCCACTCAGTTAATTTCCACACATCCACACATAGGGTGATTTATGTGGCATTACACAGCTCTCTGCTGTCATAGTGTCTGTTGTCTAACACATGCCTGTATTTCTTCAGTCTGTCATGAGTACCAGCAGATGTGTGGGCGAGAGATTGAGATTGAGCATCTGCAGTGAGATGTCTTGGATTCTAAGGGATAGCATGATTGGAGTTGCTAAGCACACACACACACACACACCAGCGGCACCCCTAGAAATTTTGGGCCCTATGACAGAAAATTATTTTGGGCCTCCCAGACATTGATTATAAAATTAAAATGTTCTTTAGGGCTCCCTATCAGTGCCTGGCCCTTGTTATCATCCTAAGCGGGAGTGAGGGAGTAAGTAAGAACTTTATAGTGGAGATCTAAAATGCAAGCGATGGCGTTTTCGTATTTTACAGCCAGCTATAGTGTCTCTAGTGAGTTTGTAAAAAAGAGTTTGTCCCTTTAGGATGCCACCTCTGGTGATTACAATAAACTTCTCCTGAAAGTCTGTGGAGGGAGTGACTAAAGACAAGCGAGAGAAGGTGACTGACACAACTCCACACAACTGCAGGTGGGTTGTACTCATTCACTCATTAGCATCATGCAATACTACTGACTTTCACATGTCTCATTTCTTGTGTCTTTTCTTAAAGCCACATAATGATATAACTTACGTCACTTACATTCTCACTGGTCAATGGGTTTTTATTGGTGAGACACAAGAGATGCACACTGGAGTGTTTTTCAACTGCAAGCACAGTCACTTTTTCATTGTATTATATATTTTTTCTCGGTTATTATTATTATTATTTTTATTATTGTTGTTGTTGTTGTTGTTGTTGTTGTTGTGGTTGTTGTGGTTGTGGTTGCTGTTGCTGTTATTGTTATTATTATTATCTTTATTATCTTTATATGGCACTACATACTTAAAACAGGACACTGGCGTTGCAACAGGGCCAAGCTCCTCTTAAAGCCAGTTTGCATCCTGTGCAGACCATGATGGGGCCAGACAAATTCCCTGTGTCACACACAAAAACAGACTTGCATAGGTGTTTACAAGCTGGAAATAGGAATACAAATATTCAGTTAGAAAATTACATTAATTATCAAATTTCATAATCTGTGCATGTGATGGTAAAGTTACTCTTAGGCTGTTATCAAAGTCTCTTGCCATGTAAACACTGCTCTCTACTGCCTGTGAACCAGAAAGAGCAGTTCTTTTTATGGCCAGTAGGGGGCATACATGTCATGTCCTGTTATAGAGTAATAAGTTACCTTGCCTACATAAAACAAGCTGTGCATACTCAATTCAATCTGTGTCCTCCAACTCCTCCAACACTGTAATAACTCGTACCTTGATATCTTGCTAATTTTGCAAGTTTACGCCTGACTAACAGCGCCCTCTCTATCATTTGAAATACTTGTATAGTGTAATAAATGTTGGTTGATGACATGTAATACAGGCAAGATAACCAAAACAAAGGTAGTAAGAAATGAAATGTGTTCAAGAGCATGTTGTTACGATTATTCCAATTATGGTGTTGCCATACTGTTGAAGATCATTCATGTCATTCTTATTTCTGAAGGACTGCTGAATTAATGTTTGAGGTCATGGTCATGAAGAGGAATTTTCTGCTCCCTTCCTTCTCTAACCATAAAAACCACTTTGCAAAATCATTTCAAAATAGTTTCCTTTGCAAAATCACACTTTTCCCCCCCATGAGCTTTTTTTTCACTGATTCTTATGAGTCTTTGCTTTCAGCTGTTCGTACAATATGAGCTGACAGAAGCCAAACAATATAACTTAACCAAAATAACACAAACACAAAATCACACAGACACAGTTACTGTCAGTGAACCTACAAACAGTACACAGATCTGTGAAGTGAAGAGAGCTGTCACAGACTTCATATGTGTCTATCACATAGAGATTAAAGATTTTAAAAAATTAAGCACTTTTTTTGCAGTTCACCCTATACAACTTCTCCTTCCAAAACAATCAGATTAGACTGTTTTTTGGGAAGAAACTGGATTTGGTCAATCACTGTGTGACATCACATGCTCACAAATTCCTCACAATTCCATCAAAACTGTCAGGTATGCATCTGTCTCTTCTGCTCCATAAGAATGAATGGCTTATATATTATTCACTTTGAAAAATGTTAGGTTGGTGCCTTTGCATTATGTCAAAATAGACCTACCTAAACAAATGTAAATAATTAACTGTTTGTGCCCCAGAGTATAATGTCAGGCCATAAATGGGCAGGCTTTAGTTGACATGATATGCATTCCTATGCAAGTGAAATCTATCCACACATTTTCTATGCTGACTAACCGATTTCAGTCATTTTCCCTAGCAAATTCTGGCAAAGATATCATTAGTTATCATCAAGCCAAGAAACACTTTCTGCGTGTTTCAGTGTGCGGTTTCTGTTGAAATGTAGAGTGGATGAAAATGCAATCTAATTCAGGTTATGACTGCATAATAACTGCTTCCTCATGGTATCCAACACTGTCTGCCTGGGAACCCTTGAAAGCCCAGCTCCAATTCTGCTTTGCACTTCAAAGCCAATTTCCATTCCCTCCTTGGCCTGGATTATTAATGTTGCCTCCCAGACGATGGACAAACTTCTGTTCCCAAAAAAAATAATAAAAAAGTGCCAGGCAGACACACGTATCATACATGTACAAAAGTGGGTCTTCCATATGTGTGTGATTCAGTGGCTAATCTCTCTCTCTCTCTCTGCTTATGAGTGTGTTTATTTGTATGCGTGCATTTGTGTCTGAGTGTGTGTGCATGCGAGCATTTGTGTGTGTGTGTGTGTGTGTGTGTGTTTGGCAGAGGTGTTGGGGTGTAAGCTCCCTCTTCTCCTCTTCTTGTAGCTGGCACAAAGCTACTCAGAGTGGCATGGCAGCAGCCTGGGCTTGGCTAAAAATATGCCAACAGAGAGAGAAAGAGAGAGAGAGAGGGAGAATTCAGCCTCCAGGCTGAGACAGAGGGTGCCATGACAGTGCATATACACCGGTTGTTTCCTGTGAAATCTAGCCTCTCGCTGCTATGATACAGGCATGAGTGTGACACAATGACTTCCTGAAAATCCAAACTCAGGAACATATGAATCTTAATGTCCTCCCTAACCCTAAAGCCTGAGCCATCAAACACTTAAGTGGCATGAATCAACCCATCGTAAGTTCTGTCAAGTTAAGTCTTTGAGAATGTGGGTCTCAGGACTCAGGGAAGGCATTGGGGTGCACACATTAGGGCAACCATGGCCTACTGGTTAGGGATTTGGGCTTGTGACCGAAGGGTTGCCGGTTGGATCCCGGACTAGCGGACCATTGTTGAAGTGCCCTTGAGCAAAGGCAACTAAACCCTCACTGTTCCCCAGGCAGCGCAGGCAGCCAACTGCTCGGGTTAGTGTGTACTTCACCTCACTGTGTGCTGTGGGTATCACTAATTCACGATTGGATGAAATGCAGATAAAGAATAAGTATGATCTGGGACTAACCTTCATACATCAATCTGTAATCCTCTCATGACCGTTTGACATTTTGGTTTCATGAGTGATCCGTAAGCCTCTCAGAACCACACATGAGTTTATAAAAGTAATTTGCCATGCTTGGATTAGATCATTGATCATCCATTGGGATTACCCATAATCTCAGCCATCAAATCTTGTTGTTGAGGGTTGTTGCTCATCGTTTGATTACTTTACAGGAAATTTGTGGTAGAGCAGAAAGAGTAAAAGGTATACAGACTATATGATTAAGTTGGGAACAACTGAAATGCTACCAAGGAGTTAACAGGAAATTGAAGCCCATTCTGTTAAATGGCTGCTGATTCTGACACAACACCGCAGGAAATCTGCGGAGGTCAGCGAACATGTTTTTTTTTTTTTTCAGAAATAATTTTATTTGGAAAACAATTACCAAAATTATAGACTAAAAGTAGCATATTGAACAACATGTTTCTGTTTTATAATTAGCCTAAAATTAATTATACTAATTGGTGTGAGACAGAATCAGGTAGATTTTATTTTGACTTGGCTATATTTCTCAAGGCTAGTGAAGAGAGAGTGTAGCACTCATATGATTTTACTGTCCGTTTTAATTAAGCCCAAGTCCATTTGTCCAGTGTCATGAACAATATTGGCTCAGAGCCAACATCATTGGGCCATGAGCATATAAAGTCTGCTTTGTTGGTGATAGTCTTCTGATGCTTGGGTACTCTGGCTGGGCATTCAGGCTACTGGCAGTCCATCGCAGTGATGGAAGGTCTTTACGTATATTGAGTACAAAAAGCATCACATTTGCGACTGTCGCTACTGTGCCTTGCTGTTGTATCATTCATCAAGTGGTGTAAAATGAAATAGGCATTGTTATTGATTAGCCACAATTGCTAATCTCTTGCAGAGAGCATTTATTTAACACCTTTTGTGTGTAGTATACGTGAAACTGTCCCACACTGAACAGACGGAAGTGTAAACATTCAAAGATTGAGCCCAGCAATGAGTAATAACTTGAAGGCAGGAAGAGTCCTTATTGAGTAAACAATAGCCACATTAGTAATAACACGGTGTCATGATCTTGTAGTTAGTCATGGCTACAGAACACAGAAGTGTTGCACCTTGCATGATGTCTCGAACACCTCTGTGAGGTTGTGTGGATGCTATCAGTCTCTTTGTGTGAATTTGCTTGTATACATTACACTTTCATGGCACCACTGAAACTGCAAGATATGTATAAATAAAAACTCTTCATTTTGGAAGCATACAACATCTCCTGGCTTGCACTTAACCTCTTATACTTAATCTCACTTTTATACTGCACTTTTATTTATGTTAGCAATATGCACTCTTTGTTAGTTTCTTTCATTGTGTTGTAGCTTGAATGTTATCCTCTTTTGTAAGTCGCTTTGGATAAAAGCATCTGCTAAATGCATAGATGTAAATGGAAGTGCCCAGGAGATTCTGAAACACCCAGGGATCAGATCAAGTCTAGCTGGGGTGACTGCTGTCTTTGCTGAACTATAACTTCACTTTGCACCATCTAGGCCCTGTAGGGTCTCCTAAATGACTTGAAGGAAACATGCCATAAACATCCTTCTGTTTATACTGTATTACTGATGTCAATAAGCTGTCTCACTGGGCATGTTTTAGCAGGGGTTCACAAACTTTATTGGACCGGGACCCCTCATGGAGCAGGAAAATTTCCAAGGACCCCTCATAATTACAACACATGTTTGACCATACAGGTGTATATCCATTAGTTCAGTTAAATGCTAGATGCAAAGTTTTTCACAGACCCTCTGGCAATGCACTGCAGACCCCTGGGGGTCCCCAGACCCCAGTTTGGAAACCAATGTGCTAGAGTAATGTGATTTCATAGTGATGTCACTGCTATATTCAGTGATCTTTGATGTCACTAAGCTGTCTCACTGGGCATGCTAAAGGCAGAATTACAGGTGGAAAGGAGAGAGGGTGGCATAGGATGACCAGACAAACATGATTACTGGGGACAGTCTCCGATTTTGGTGATCTGTCCCTGGGAAAATACAAGAAATCCCACTTTGTTCCCAATTTTTGAAGCTAAAGTATTACTTATTTTAATGATATTGAATGTAGATATAGGAATGTTCCTGGTTCCCAAGGAGAATTCAGGGAAATGTTTTCATCTCAGAGGTCTGGTTACCTGGGTAGCATATTGAGAGGGTTAAATGCCTTGAATGTAAATGTGCATTGACTAAAGCAGTAAGGGGAAGTAGTGGCTTCATATTATAGGGTCAGACTGAGCAGAGTGCTGTGATTATGTCAATAGCCCATTTCACCCTCTCCCAGACTATTCAAAGACCTCGGCAACCTTCCTGCATTTAAAAGTAGCCCAATTACAGCTTTATAGACTAAAAGGGAACATACACTCCCAAACTCCTCTTCCTCAAATTGTAGCCTGATAAATATTCAGTGTACAGGGTTATGTGAATGGCGCTGCATGGCCTTTAATTGCACTGCTTTAGGCATTTATTTAAAGTTAGCAACATTACGCACCTAAGTAGCCTCTATCACAGTTAGGCTACATCACACTGCATATGTTAATCACGCTCTCCAAAGAACTATCGGAGAGCAGATGTGGACTGCGCCTCCAGTGGGTCTCCATGTGCCTCTGATGGATTATATGGAGCAGAAGAAAGCTTACTGCGCTTGATGAGCCGAAGGCTAGACAGACATGAAAAGGCTGTATGCTGTCTCGGCATCTCAGGTTAGTCCTGCCTTTCAGATACAAATGTGGGGACACAGAGAAAACATTCACCCGGCTAATTGAGTTTGCAAGCAAACCTTGCGTGGTATAGATATAAGCTACTGATATTTTCCCTGTTTTCTTCTGCAGAAACAGACTTTAAATATAGATAACGAGACGGATTCGCTGTTGCGTCGTATTTTCTGCGCAATCGTCTGTGTTGGCTTTGATGATTGCCATTTCACCCTACGTCTGTGTCTAGAGTGCATGGCGGAGTCTGCTGTTTTCCCGTCGGTAGTGCTTCTACGTGCAAATCGATTCAAAGTAGCCTATTCGACATATGTGCACTAATGCGAAATGCCTGTTTTAGATATGATACAGTAACAAACTTTTAGAACCCTCTACAATCAAAGTAGCCTAACAATCAGGTATTTTGGTCGGAAGCCCCGCCTATTTTTACTTTACATGGTCATTACACAAGTTTTGATTGACAGTAGGTTGTCGCTGCTGAGCCGCCGAGTCATGGCGGAGCTGGTTATGTTGAGGGAAAGCTGTTGAAGAGTTACGTTACTTTGGAGTAGTTGAAGTAGTGAAAATATCGTCTTCGAAACAGCCAGAGACGGAAGAATGCCCTTCAAACGAACTTTGAGTCGTCTCTCTCCGAAAGTATGCCAAATGTGGGACTTTCTGCCGCTGGATTAATGGATTTCAGTTTCTTAGTGAAGTCAACAGCTTTATGCAACAAATATGGCTACTTGTGTCCCTCTCAATTTCAGATGAAAAACTACTCAGTCCGACTGTTCAAAACAATGCAGTCAACACCACTTTCTTCGAAGTGATCATTCAAAACTATTTTTCTCTTAACCTTTGCGTTTTGAGAATTTTAACGCGCTGAAGAATCAAGCACTGAACTTCGCTAGCTGAAATGGAGCCTAAACACAAAGAGTTGCTAGATCAGTACCACCAAAACTTGTTGGAGTCCATTACAGATGCCGAACGGGTTGTGGAATTTTTAGCCAAAACAGGTACCCTAACCCAGGTGGAGCGATTCGATTTGGAAAACAACTGCTCGTCAAGTTCAGAAAAAGTTGATCTTCTACTTAAGATGCTGATGGGCAAGGAGAGAGACCACTTTCAAGACCTCTGTTTGGCCCTCGAGAAGACGCACCCACACCTGTATTCTACTCTCGTCGTGAACGGTGGAGGATCGATGGACCATTCTGGTAAGAAA
Organism: Tenualosa ilisha; assembly: GCA_015244755.2. Lineage (NCBI taxonomy): Eukaryota > Metazoa > Chordata > Actinopteri > Clupeiformes > Clupeidae > Tenualosa > Tenualosa ilisha. Next base: position 1,011,303 of record PYXC01001129.1, read on the forward strand.
TGGCCAGTTAGGAGATCTTTTAATTCTTTGGTTGTCATGTCAAGAACTAAACCACCTCACTGTTGGTAATTAGCCTAACATGTAGCATATCATGTAGCATAGCCATCTTCCACCTTCGTGTTGAGAGCTTGCTGAGTTGCCACATTTGGGGCAAAATGATAATAGGCGGAACGCGACAGAATCAGACAAATCCTAAGTTTTTGCTCTGCTTTTAGTTAACGGTGTATTTATTTGGTGTATAGCCAAGCTACACAAATATATGAACTTTTTTTTTATCTTTGCGCAATGGTAATCTGACCGGACCGTGAGTTTAAAGTCAAATGCGAAACTTTGTTGCAAACTGTAGCCAACGCTCTCGAAATCCCTTGGAAATTGGTGGGATGTGCTTTAGTCTGTCTAAGAAGGTAATATTGGCCGAGGATACATTAGAGTTATCTTGTCAGGGGTTGTGGATATCTTCCATGTTTACACGCTGATGTGTAGCCAAGAAAAGTGAAAGCCCATAGTTAAGACAAATATGGTAACGCTTATTCAGCTCCTGCTAGGGAGCAAGAGCGAGTAGTCTAGCGTGCGTAATGGTTTAAATTCAGTTTTTTTTCTGTGAAAATCAAGTGCTTTTCATGCGCCAAGTTCTAATAGAGTCCATCAATATCAATTTGAGGGTGCATAATGACCAATAGCCTATGGCCCACGTCCAGAGTGTGGTCGGGACGACAACAGATTACTGTCCTGCTGTGCCATAACTACAGGGCTTTTCAATCGATTCCTCATGGGAACTAGGCTCTCCGGGTCGGGGTCTGACCACGCAAACCTCTAACGTACTAATTTCTTAGCATTAAACACCCCTGCTTAATTGCTGAAACGGCTAAAGTTAACATTCGTCGTCGATTAACTTCGCCAGAACCCTCGTAAATTTGGCCTCTAGGTTGCTTTCAGTAAAGCACTTTTAGACAGCACAACATCGACCACCGAATCCCGGTGGCAGCTGAGATAAATTTAGCTTGGTCTGCATTATTTAAAGTATGATACGAACCAGAAACTAAAGCCTTGCTGTTTTAGAGCGACCGCCCCACATTATCACCCGAGTGCAAAGTTGAGTCTCCCGAGTTTGAATCTCGTGCGGGCTAAACCGGGAGTGAGTGGCGCCGGGGTCACTCTCAGGGTGTGTCATTCCCACATCAACTCGCTTGTTTGTGGA
>PYXC01001129.1:1017500-1040000 GCA_015244755.2 Tenualosa ilisha
AACCCTAACCCTTCCTTCACCTATACGCTTTTTATTGTGAATGGGATCCAATTTTGTGTTGGAATCCCTGGTGAAACAGACAGAGCAGCTGGATGTCTGTGTGTGTGTGTGTGTGTGTGTGTGTGTGTGTGTGTGTGTGTGTGTGTGTGGTGTGTGCAGGAGAGAAAAGAGAGAGAGAGAGAGAACAGGGAGAGAGCGAGAGAGATGGATTGCTCGGCTGAGTGTTTTTGTGCTGAGTCGTGCTGAGTCATGCTCTGCCATTTGCTGCTTGCTGCCTAAACTGTGACTGGAGGGAGCATGGGTCCTTTTTGCTGCCATAAACCACAGCACAGCAGCAGCAAAGGCCCAGGCGGGCCAGTAAACACACACTCTCCACGTCACTATTCTGTTACACGTCTCTCTCTGTGTTTGCGCTCTCTCTCTCTCTCTCTCTCTCTCTCTCTCTGTCTCTCTGTCTCTTTTGCTTCCTCTGTCTGTCTCTCATTCACTCGCTCACTCTTTCTCTCTGTCTTTGTTTTTCTCTCTCTCTCCCTCCTGTCTCTTACACACTCTCTCTCTCTTGCTCTCTTTCTCTCCATCTATTCGTCTTATCCAGCTCAGCCCCCCTCTATGCCCTTTTCCCTCAGCTCAGTTCTTTCTCCCTGTCTTTGTTTCTCTCTCTCTCTCTCTCTCTTTCTCTCTTCCTCTCTTTCTCGCTCTCTCTCATCCAGCTCATCCCCTCCCTCTCTCTATCCCCTTTTCATCCAACTCAGTTTTCTCTCTCTCTCTCTCTCTCTCTCTCTCTCTGTCTTCATTCATTGTAGCACAATCCCAGTATGGTGTGGTTTTCATTCCCCCGCAGAAAACAGTCGGTTTTGTATCCCTCTCGACGAACAAACTGACATTATGTTTGGGCACACAGTGTTGCACACACACACGGGAGAGCTGACAGAGGAACCGACACAATGAGAAGGAAGACAGAGGCCTCGGCCCACAGGCGACCTCTGTCTCGTTCCGATAACATTACTCAATGGTTCTCACTAGGTTGTTTTGACTGGGTCTGAATGAATGTGTGCGTTTGGGAGTCTAGTCTCTGTGTTTGTGTGTCAAGTAACTAGTAGGAGTTTACAGGTGAGGTTTGTAGGCAGGTTTTTTTTGAGCCCTGGTTCCACGCCGATTGCCGTCACCTGAAACAGCAACACACCTGTCTCTGTTCCTTGTGAAATGTATATCTGACAAAACAACAGTTGGGAGTGAGATCACCAGGGTTTCATGAATCTGAAAAGAAGGAGGGAGAGGCAGAAGGAGAGAGAGGGAGACAGAGACAGAAAGAGAGGGAGAAAAAGAAGGGGAGGGAGGGAGGTGGGTCTTCTCCCACAGGGTGAACCTTGGTTATTGTCTCACTCTGTGGTCCAGCTGACTTCTGGGAAATCTCAGCCGAACCAAACAAAGAGAAAGCGACTGCCTTCAGTGCCATGCCATCACTCCTCCTTCTGACGCACCTGTTTTGTCTTTCTTTTCTTTTTTCTTTCTTTTCTTTCTTTCTCTCTTTCTTTCTTTCTTTCTTTCTTGTGTATGTGTGTGCTCTTTGTAGTGCGTGTGTGCGTGATATGTTCTCTATGTTGTGTGTGCATGTCCTCAGCACTGCTTGTGCGTGTGTGTGCTGTGCACAGTGTTCTTTGTGGGTCAGGCCTGTTTGTTCATTGTGCTGTGTGCATGTTGCATGTACTCTGCTGAGAGTTGGGGTGGATGTTCTGTGTTTTGGTGTGCACAGCTGCTGCGTGTTGTATCCTCCTATGTGTGTGTGTGTGTGTGTGCGCGCGTGCGTGCATGTGTGTGTGTGCGTGTGCATGCATGCATGCACTTGGGTATGCATTCTGTGTTTGATGTGCTGCTCTGGGGTGTGTGTGTGTGTGTGTGTGTGTGTGGTGTGTGTGTGTGTGTGTGTGGTGTGTGTGTGGTGTGTGTGTGTGTGTGTGTGTGTGTGTGCTCGCGCGTGCGTGCATGTGTGTGTGCGTGTGCGTGCATGCATGCACTTGGGTATGCATTCTGTGTTTGATGTGCTGCTCTGGGGTGTGGTGTGGGTGGGGGGTGGGTGGTGTGTGTTGTGTTGTGTGTGTGTGTGGGTGGTGGTGTGTGTGCTGTGCTCTGGGGTGTGTGTGGTGGTGTGTGTGTGGTGTGTGTGTGTGTGTGTGTGTGTGTGTGGTGTGTGGCCCTGTGCTGTAGCCTCACAGGCTGATTTACAGCACTGGGATGTGAGGGTAAACAGCATGGTTAGTCAGGCTCTCCTCAGGCACACACATCACAGAGAAGGGAAAGAGAGAGCGGGTGGGGAGAGATAGAAAGAGGGAGAGAGAGAGGTGAGGGTGGGGGATGGGGGGAGGGAAGGAGGGTAGAGGGGTGGGGGGAGTGGTGGAGAGAGAGAGAGAGAGAGTGAGTGAGTGAATGAAAAACGGAGAGTAGGGGTAAGAGGCATAGTGAAAGCAAGAGAGAGAGAGAGAAGGAGGATAAGGATGAGAGAGGGAGGAAGTGAATGAAAGGAGGAAAGCGTGAATATCAGAGAGAGAGAGAGAGAGAGAGATCAAGTGAATGAGAGTGGAGGAGTGGTAGTGGATGGTAGAAAGGTATTAGATGGTACAGAGAGTTAACAGGACAAGTGAAGGGGTGAGTGTAGACTGGGTGTTGATGCTGGGAGTGTGTGGGTGTGCGGGTGTGGACGTGTGTGTGTGTGGGGGGGGGGGCAATGACTCAGTTGGGGAAAAACAGGAGCAACATTGGCATGAAGAGATGAAGTGTATCAGCTGTTCAGAGCTGCAGCTGAGCATTAACTAATCACACAAAAGTGTGTGTGTGTGTGTGTGTGGTGTCTCTGTGTGTCTGTGTGTGTGAGTGTGTGAGTGTGTGCGTGTCTGTGCGTGTCTGTGCGTGTGTGTGTGTGTGTGTGTGTGTGTGTGTGGCTGTGAGCTCATCCGAAAGATGTCATCGGTTTTGTGCACACTGTAAATGGTCTCCCGCTGACACAACAGGAAGGCCTCACCTGTGACACGCGGACGGTACTCTATGTGGAAATGTTGAAGCAGGATTCTGATGTCACTTGTACTGATACACACACACACACACACACACACAGACGGGCACAAATGAAGCAAAGACTTGGTAAACAAATGTTATGTAAGCTCTGCACTGTTACTATAAAATGCTCCGGCATAAACCGGGTCAGATGAAGGGGGGGGGGGGGTGGAGAGACAAACTCCTCTCCTCTGAGCTCAATAAGCATGGCTTAAACGATGACCTTTTGACCTTAGTGACATTTCAATATCAAGATGACTGTAAATGTCCCTTCTGTCTTATGAACAACAGTCTCTATTGATGCAGGTCTTGTCCAAAGGGCTGTGATCGATGCAGGGGCGCAGTGAGGCTGAGATCGGAGTCAGATAGAGGAATGTGATTTAACGAGTTGTTTTTGTTTATGTCTTTGTTTACGTCTAGGCTCCACTTACAGTGTTCTCTCCACCATGCCCTCTGACTCCGAGAGCAGCAGTTCCCTCAGCAGCATAGGTGAGTGTGTGTGTGTGTGTGTGTGTGTGTGTGTGTGTGTGTGTGTGTGTGTGTGTGTGTGTGTGTGTGTGTGTGTGTACATACATGTGTTTGTTTGTGTACGTGCGTAGGTGTGTGTGTGTTTGTTTATGTGTGTATGTGTATGTGTACACGTGTTTGTGTGTGCATGTATAGGTGTGTGTGTGTGTGTGTGTGTGTGTGTGTGTGTGTGTGTGTGTTTGCCCACACTCATGAATGTGTTTTCCTATGTTAATGAATGAGTGGACATTTGCATGAAAGTTGAATGATTTATTTGAGTGTCATTGTATCTGTGAGCGACGGTGTGTAGTGTGTGTGTGCCTGCATGTGTAGGACTGGCATGTATGGATGGAATGTATTACATACATACAGAGTTTGTTTGTGTATATTGTATATTGTCATTTGTGGAAACACTACAGGAAAAACAAACCCATCGGACACAGACTGGCTTGTTCTGCCCATCCGCTAGAGTATAATAGCCTGCGACCAGCATCGGCTGTTGTCCTTAGAGCAGAGAGAGCTGTCAGTGTCCCAGAAAGAGCGCATTGCTTATTCATGGCCCCTCTCATATGCAGACACACACACACACACACACACACACACACACACACACAGTGTCCATAAATACACAACAACAGGAAGGATGAAACACAGCACTGAGTCAAACCAGGGCACCAGTTGCATGATGGCCCAGACTCACATGCTGGCCTCTTAGCCATGTCCAAACTAAATGTAAAATACCCTACAGACACAGTCCAGCGGCTTTATAAGGCTGCCTGAGTGGTCACAGAAGATGCCACGGATTAGTGGCTTTAATCAGTTCTCACTATTAAAGTCGTATTCCGTCACATTTCAACCCTTAGCCCTAAGTACTGTTGGTAGGAAAAAGAATGAGAAAATCTGTAAATGACAAAAGGCAGCTGACACATTACACAATATCAGCCACAATTCAGATACTGCCAACACCTCTGCGAGCAGAGCAGAACTGGTTCTGTTTCCCTTGACCCATTCAGTTAGCATTAGCTGCCGGTTTGCAAATTTGGTCTTTGTTCGACCGAATTTTCCTCGTTCTTCTTCCTACCGACAGCACTCAGTGGCCTGGAACGACAGGGCTATGGGTTGAAATACACTAGAATATTTCTTTTAACATGTTTAACATGCATCTCTGCATCTGTGCTGCACTGAAGAGGTCAGCTAGGGTTTATAGTCGCTGGCTTCTTTTGTCAGCAGCATCAAATATCTCACAAGCCTCTTTGAAAAAGCCCAGTCAGTCAGTGGCTATGGTGCATGAAGTGGACACCAAAACACTCAAACACACTTACAGCTTCCAAGGACATTTTGAGTGGACCGATAACTCCTCACGCTTTGAGTGGACAAGCATCCTGGTACCTGGATTCTGTCAGGCCAAAGTGAAGCATTAGGAAATGTGCTAAATCAAATTGAGCCACTGAATTTCCAAATGCGTTTTTTATTTATTTATTTTAATTGACTTACTCCATAGCTGTATACCAATATTACCCCCATGCTCCATGGTCAGAGCTCTTGAAGCAACACTAAGAAATTTTGCTTTAAATGTAGTGAAGAATCTACTTAAGAGGCACACAAAACCATTCAAACATTTCCTAGAGCCTTACTGGCACTGCTAGAACATGCTAATTGGTGTTTGATGGCAATACCTGCAGCAATGTCATGCTATAAAGGTTTTGAATTTTGTGGCAGTTTCCTACCCTTCACCCAGACCTGCACAGTCCATATCCTGCCTGTTAAGTCTTTGAGTGTACAGGGCTTAGAGTTAGGCCGAGGGCATGGGGATTCAGCCCTTTGGACAGTAGCCACAGAAGTCCCTCAAATTCCAGCTTGACCAATAGCATTGTTAGCATTAGCTGCTAACTCCTCCAGCAGTGTGTAGAATAGAGGTGTATTTCCCCCAGTGACATGCTGACTCCGACAGGTACGACGGGCAAAGCTTCATCCCCGCCACCGCCAGCGCTCCAGGAACAGCGTCCACCTGGCGAGCGCCTGGAGGCCGTGCTGTTTCAGCTGCGGCAGGTGACGCGCCAGAGGGACGACCTCCGCAAGCGCCTGGCCCTCGCATCGCCTGGGACCACCTTCGATGAATGCAGGTAGGCCTCCACACCCCACACAGACACACACACTCACACACATCCACATCTTTTTTAATGCTGTAAAGCACTTTCCTTTATATTTTAAACTATCTATCTATCTATCTATCTATCTGTCAACCGATCTACCTGACTGGTTTTGAGTCAGCGTATCTATCTATCCATCTATTTTTCTATCTTTGACCCATTAAGAGGTGCAATAGCGAGGGTTAAAGTGAGCTAGGTTGACTGGACCCATTTAACCACAGATCATTGAATACTGACCAAGATAGAGCAACATAATACAGTTACAATGGGAGCAAACGTGCATAGTTCCGATCTGAATAAGTGTCATATAACGTCACAATGTTAACTTTTCAGTGATCTTCTGTGTCAACGTAAGAGGGCTCAGCTCTGCTCTGCATAACAGGGGATTTTCCCCCTCGCGAAAATAGAACACAGAACTTATAAACGTTTGTGCCTCTTGCTCCGCTTTTAGAGGAGGTCAGTGTGAAAGTGCGGTTGACCTGGGAGGGATCATCCACTAACTGACAGACGCAACACAGACCTGACCCATTGTGCATTTGGTCACAGATGAGGTCATTCAGTGAGGAGTCCATTAAAGGACTGGGTGGTTTGTAATAGAGCTAGTATGTAATAGTCGGTTTGTATTAGAGCAAGCATGTATCTAGTTGTAACGTTAGCTTAGTCGATTGTTTTTTGTCGTTTCTGCACCACTGCTTGAACAGAAGCTAGAGTGTCCCTTTTTTTTAGTAAGCGTCACTATTGATATGGAAGGCCATACGGGCCAAAACGTGTGTAATCCGTGCTTTGTTTACTTATAGCCTATGGTTATGTATGAGTGAGACAATGGTCATTGGAGGAGAGGTGGTTGGGCGAGAGGAACAGAGTGTTGTGTATGTGCAATTCACTAGTTTGCTAGGCATACTGAAAATAGAACTTCATTCTTTTTGCACATGAAATGATGAAAGTGAAATGCTAATGAGACAAACCTTTCAATATGTTGTTCTTGTACATTGTTATTGATTTAGTGTGGGAAATTAATCGTTAATTATTATTATTGTTAGATTATTGTTAGATTAATTGAAAAAAATGTTGTTACATTAATTGACTAATTAAAAAAATAATCGTTAGATTAATTGTTTTAAACAATAATGTTTGGGATAGCCACATAACACTTATTGTAACAAAAATAAAAACTCTTCATGGTTCTCTATCTCTCCATTCTCCTGGGTTGCCGTAAATATCTCGTAATTTTTTGATACCCAGGCTCCCAAAAACTGAAAACAAACAAAGGGGGCCAGCCTGCCCCTCAAACAATACCACAGAGTTTCTTCAGGAGGACTGATGGCAGAGATGAGCTACCTCTCTGGAGGCTTTGTTAGTCAAAAACGTCTACTAAGAAATATACATATAAACAAAAACAAAAGCAAATGTGATTACCACCAGCATCGCTGACTGCACCTTTAACCCAGTGCTAGTTCAGGCCACGTATTTAAATATGCAGTATTTGACATTTGCATGCATTTGAATAGATTAGCCAGCTGCACCTTGACTGCCTGTTTGTGAGTCATGACTTATTGACTTTGCGATGAAGTTATGGAGGGTCACATTGATGCTGCCTCATATCAGGAAGACTGGAGAGATAAAAGTAGGATCAGCCTGGAGGAATGGGCCCAGAATAGATACCACATGTCTCTGGACGGAAAATACTCGAGAGTCTGACCTGTGTAAAGTGTTAAACACTATTAAACAAACACGCACTGTCTAACACAAGAAGGATGTAGAACCTTTGCCTGACTCTTCCTATCAGTATCACACACACACACACACACACACACACACACACACACACACACACACATACACGCAGGCACACGAACTCAGAAGAGACCGTAAAAGCTGCTACTGGGTGTAAAGTCCTATGCTGTGTACTGTTTCTTGGCACTGGCAACTTTGTTGTGTTCGCCAGCTAACTGGACTGGGCTGAATTCCCCTATAAAGGTTGGTCAGTGATCTTATGCATTTCCTGACTACTTGCAGCATGAACACTGTAGATCACAGGTAAAAGCTGCAGGTGTTCTTCCTTTTGCAAACTGTGAGACCTTCATAACTGGGACTTTACCAGACCTTCATAACTGGGACTTTACCAGACCTTCATAACTGGGACTTTACCAGACCTTTTGTTAAGTTTTAGCATTAAACTGACCTCTCGGGAGCTGAAAATCAGTGAAGTTGATGAAATTGGTTGATGCCCACTGAGTTGAATCTGGAAAGTCTCATTTTATGAAGGTGCTTTGTTATGCCAGTGTGAACTGAACTCACTGAAGAAAAACTACGGTGGAGAAGTGTTGGAGAAGTGTGTTTTTCATGTCTGAAGGATTAATATCTACTGAGTGAACCAGATCTTGTGTTAATGACTTTGATGCCATTCGTTGACAGAATAAAATAAGCAAAACACCCACACCCTCACTTACGTCCACAGATACATGTTAACACGCGCGGTCATGCATGCAGGTGTACACACACTCACTCATTATCCTACATACACACACGCACACACACACACACACACACAGACACATGCGTAGGCGCTTGCTCACACACCTTCTTACATGCACCCGTGTACACACATAGTAGTACAACTGCACATTTACAGATGAACCTACACACACTCTCACACACACACACTCACACACACACACACACACACACACACACACACACACACACACTCACACTCAGTTCCACTGAGTCATATGTGAATACATGTGTGCATGCAGTTGATGACACACACACACACACACACACACACACACACAATCATGTGCTTGCATACACAAACACACACACACCAAGAGGTACTTTTAAAACCAGATCCTCTGGGAGTGTCTGTCAGGACACTGCTTTAAATGAAAGTGGCCACAATAACCTGAGGTAGTTTTTTGCTGTTGTTTTTTAACATGAATTATTTAGGAAAAAGCTGAAAGTTTTTTCCAACCAGTAACTCCTGGATGGACCCCAGTGGGCACAGGAAAGGGTTGTTAGTTTAATGGATGAGAGGAGCTTCTGGAAAGAGAGAGAGAGAATGTGTGTGTGTGTCTGTGTGTGTCTGTGTGTGTGTGTGTGTGTGTGTGAGTGAGTGAGTTTGAGTGTGTGTGTGTCTGAGTCTGAGTGAGTGAGTGTGAGTCTGAGTGAGTGAGTGTGAGTCTGAGTGAGTGAGTGTGAGTCTGAGTGAGTGAGTGAGTTTGAGTGAGTGTGTGTGTGTCTGAGTGAGTGTGTGTGTGTCTGAGTGAGTGAGTTTGAGTGAGTGTGTGTGTGTCTGAGTCTGAGTGAGTGTGAGTGCGAGTCTGAGTGAGTGTGAGTTTGAGTGAGTGTGTGTGTGTCTGAGTCTGAGTGAGTGAGTGCGTGCAAGTACATGATTTCACATCATGCGTTTTCTCTGTGTTATGTGTCTACAGTTCTGTGGCTGTATGTCTTACACATGTGTTTGAGTTTATATGTATGTATGTGCACATTGTGTCAGTGCTCATGTAAATTTACAGGGTCTGTCTGCCCCTGTGGGACTGTCTAGTCCACCACGCAGACTAACCATAGTTGCTTAATTGGCCATAAATGTGAACAACCAACCAACCATCCACCACGCAGACTGTGTGCGTGTGTGTGTGCGTGTGTGTGTGCGTGTGTGTGTGCGTGTGTGTGTGCGTGTGTGTGCGTGTGCGTGTGTGTGTGTGAGACCCCTTGGCATCTGGGTGTCCTGTGGTCATGCAGGTGCCAGAAATCAGGCCTTTTCCACTGTAGTTGGTGTGTGTGTCTGTCCCTGTCGTGTCTATGCCTGAACCCAAGACTGGAGTGCAAAAGCCATGTCACTTGAATGTGAATTAGTCAGTGGAGCTTCAGTGCTGTTTACCACAATTCTAAATATTCTATTTGTGTCACACAGTGACTGGACATTTTTACTGTTCCAAGTTCAGTTGTTGCTCAGGGGTTTTCCCCTCTTTTTTCTTGTGCCCCCCCCCCTGCCTTCTGTCAAGGAAAAGGCCAGTGTGAATCAATCCATGGCCATGTTGTTTGAGGTTACCAAGTGCTATCGGTAGGAAAAAGTTAATGTTAGCTGCCGGTTTGCTATTCAGTCTATTCGGTTTCAAACTTTCTGCTTCTTTTTCCTACAGACAGCCCTTGGTGACCTCGAACAACAGGGTTGTTGATTGATTTACACCAGATTTCTCTCCTTCGATGTTTTATCATCAGCGCCTCTCTCTCTCTCTCTCTCTCTCTGTATGTCTTTCCACGTATCTCTCTTTGCTCTCTGTCTCTCCTGCTCTCCTTCACTTTCTCTTTCTCTCTCTGTCTCTCCTGCTCTCCCTCGACTCTCTCACTCACTCCACACTCACGATGGAGCCTCTTCTTCACAGCTGCCCCTTACCTGGGGAACTCCCTCCACAAACATATTCAAGATGATGAGACTAGACTGACCTGTCTATTTTTATTTTTATTTCTTAAAAACTGTATGCAATCTGTAATATATTGTTGATTAGCCTACATATGTGGTTTATTTTTAGATTGTTTATACTGTGGCTGTTTTATGCTGTTGAGTACCTGCTAAAGTGCTCTAAAAATTAAAATGTATTTTACCATTATTGTTAACATGACGCATTTTGCTTTTGTCCTCTCCTTTGCCTGCTTTCCTGTTTGTCTCTTCTCTCTCGACCGTCCCTCCAAGGCCGAGCGCGAAGCCGGGACACGACTATGAGCGCTTGAAACTGCAGTGCACGAAGGCCATGGCCGACCTGCAGTCGCTGCAGAACCAGCACACCAAAACCCTGCAGCGCTGCGAGGAGGCCGTCAAGGAGGCCGACTTCTACCAGTGAGCTCCGCTTCTTTTTTTTAAAAATTTCTACTCCCGTCTTTTTTTGCTCTCATCTTTTTTTTTTTCATTATTATTCCTGTCTTTTTTGTTCTGTCTTCTCGCCTTCTCACCTTTCCAGAACTCCCAAAACTGCTCGTCATCTTTTTTCTTTTCCCATCTTTTACTGAGTTCAGCCCTGTGGCGAGTCTCTAGCACCAGAACCTCTTCCTCTTTCTTCTTCTTCTCTTTTCATTGCCATCTTCATTTGTTTCCATCAGGTCTTTGTTCTTACTTTGTATTCTTCATCACCTCACCCTGTTACATTCTTGAAGAATCTTCTTTCATGTCTTGGTAGCATAGTGAAACAGTGAAACAGTGAAACGTGACTTAGATACCATAAAGGTCAACAGTTCAGTTGACCACACACACACACACACACACACACACACACAGAAAGTAAGCAATAACCTACATAACACCGTGGGTTATGCTGGTTTTACCATGGCTAAGTGGAGCGAATTGCAGTTGGTGCTGTGGTATATAGTGGATTTTACAACGGCATTGAGTGCAATTCAACCAATCGTAAACAAGGACCGGAACTATCCGTTTTAGAAGTGTGCATTTGACTTGGTGTAAACTATGCCACCTTCTGGTCCAGCAGGTGCCCATGGGGACCCCGGGTTTTGACACGACTTGTGGTCATTTCCTTGGCCCTGTCTTTTAAACTTTTAAAAAATTGCAATACCAGTTCTTCATGCCGCTCTCATCCTTGTCATCCACCTCACCATATCCCATTTCCCTCTGCTGTTTCTCCCTTGTCACCTACACCTCAGCTAACCTCACTCACATGAGCAGGAAGGAAGGGATCGAAATGGAACTGAGCGCAAGTTGATGTGAGCGTTATATTGAGGTAGATTGATTAGCGAGAGAGAGAGGATGTGTGTGTTATCTTTCCGTCTGCACACACAGAACTGAAACCGAGTTAAGCTCTTCGAAATCCTCAAAATGGGAGCACGCTCCAAATAAAGATGCTTATTTTGCCTGTAATGAGCGCCGTACGCACCCTCACACACACACACACTCTCTCACCCACACACACACATACTCTCACACACACACAAACTCTCGCACACACACAGACAGACAAAGTGCCTATGCACACGCGCCACTTTCATTCAGATCCCCAGAGGCCTCTCGAGAGACAAGCAATCTGTTTGGATAATCTGTGGGCGCTCACAGGAGAACTGCCGGCTCCTGAAATGGTCGTATGATGATGATGATGTTGATCATGATGAAAGGCCGCACTACCATTGATGATTTCCAAGAGGATTATGGCTCTGTCATAAGCGGCAGTCTCAGCTTCTTTCTCACAGAGGACGTGATTATCCGAAAGGCATTGAAGCTAGGGAGTTTGCGCAGTGCAAAACACTGGGGTATCAAATGCAGGGTTTTCTTTTTTTTGTGTGTTTGTGTGTGTTTGTGTGTGTGTGTGTCTTGGCTGCATCTACAGTCATGTGAAAAGGGAATCATACTCTGGAGATTCTGATCTATGTTAGACAACTTTGAAACATCAGCCTTAAGACAGTGAATGAAATTATGCTCAGGCATGAAGATGTATGCTCATCCTGACTACATAAAGGTCCAAATTGGTCAGTGGTTCTCAAGCCTCACCTCTGACCTTACCCCATCCCTCCCTACCTACTGCCCTACAAATTGCTTCCTGTTGGTTGGCTGCATTAAAGCAAAAAGCACAAACATGTTCTGTAAAAAGGGGAAAGATGATGATCTAATTTTAATCTGGGTCGCAGTGCAATGGCAAGGTGGCCCATCACAGGGATAACTATATCTAACTAAGGTGTCACAATAGACCCTAACCAGAGATTCAACTTTATGTTGACCTCTGAACTGTATTGAATTCTGTAACAAAGTCATTTGACAAAGTGTTTGGGAGGACCAGAAAAAGTAACCTCAGTGGCATACCAGTCACCAGGTGTGCCAAAACAACTCAAGCAGTTGAGTGACTGTCCTGGTTTCATGTTTCCAGTTGATACAATGGCTGGTAATTATCATGATTCCGGATTTCAAGGTCTGTAGGCAAAGGCTCTTTGAAGGCTGAGTCATTAGTGTGTGTGTCTGTGTGTGTGTGTGAGAGAGAGAGGTTTGTTAAATCACAGCTCACCCAGAGATTAGCTGACCTATGACCTCTCTCCTTACAGATCTTCACTCCCTGCTCTGGTGGCAGTTTGGGGTGGGGGGTGGCGGTTGCTAGCATATGTCTGAGAAGCAGCCAACACAGGTCTGACTTGAGTCTGTTGCAGAGTCTCCCTCCAGTCATGAAGATCAATAATTAAGGTGTAAAAGTACCAAATACAGGATGTGTTGTCAGCTTGTGTATGACCAGCAGTCGGCAAAAGATGTGACTTTTCATTGACCCATTGTGACCTAAAATGCCTGCTAAAAAGACCCCTGAAAACCTAGGATTTTCAGAAAATGCAAAAGAATTGTCAATGCCTGTTAAATCCTTTATTTCTCAGGCTCTGTATCAGATAGAAGCATGAAATAAAAAAAAAAAAAAAAAAAAAAAAAACATTTGAGAGCCTTTAGCTTTGTCTTGTATTTGGATTGACTTTTGATCTTCAAGTGCACTTTTTGAAAAATCATTGACAAAATGATTGAAAGTGACATATATGCTGCTCGAGGCCTTAAGGGATAAAACACATAGATGCAGCTCCAGCTCTAAAAAAACATTTAACTGTAAAACTCAGTTGTGCCATTGGCTTCAAGTAGGATTGAGTGCCTGTGTTTGTAGTGTTATTTTGTAGTGTTATGTTTGAGTTCAGTTGTCGTCTTCCTGACCCCACACCTCCAAAAGGGTTTATCCTCAAGGTCTCTTAATCCTAATCCGGATCATTCCTGACATGTCATATGCCTTAGTCGCTGCAGTCCTATTTCAGTACAAATTCAGTTTATTTTTAGTTTTGTATAGCAAATCATGACCTCAAAGGATGCAATGACTCTTGTGGTCCACCCTCACCGTAGCCCCACCCCCACGCCTTTTTTTAATCGCTGCTTGGATTTACGCACATAAGGCCTTGGCCATTTGTTTAATTTCATGATGGCATATACCATCTCCATGGCAAAGACAACCCAACAGCTGGCTGCCATGCCAACAGGCAGATGAGGGATTATGGGATGGCGTTTTAAGCTGGTTCCTTCAGGCTGCCATGTGCATCTGTGCGGCCCGAGACAGAATAACCAATAGAAGCACTTTTATTCTATGCCAAAAACTGGCAACGGACTGGTTTGTTTACAATACTGTCTCTTCACAATACTGTCCGTCCCTCCATTTCTTTCTCTCTCTCTCTCTCTCTCTTTCTTTCTCTTTCTCTCTGTGTCTCTCTCTGTGTGCCACCTGATATGATATTACGTACTCTGATCATAGGTAATCTTCATTTAATACCCAGTGTAATATCAGTGTAGATCCAGTGTGTTATCTCACGGGAGCTGAGCGCTGGTTCTCACGGACGTGAGCAGGCACTGCTGTGGTAAGCTGTTAGCAATGTACAGTAGATTGGATCGTAATGCAGGTCATGCTCTGAGTACGTGCACAGTGTTTGGCACACGTGCTCATTCTACCTGAACATGCCTCCTGCTGTGCACCTCAGTTTGACATTTGCTCCAGGCTTTTAGCAGACCTTGTTACGCAAGCATGTGCTGTTCGTGGATGAACATGGACATACACTCAGAGATGGACATACAGGTTGACTTACACACACACACTCACTCTCTCTCTCTCACACACACACACACACACACACACTATATCAGTTGAGTGAAGACAGACGCGAGACACACACACACACACAGTCACAGACTTGAGTGAAGACAGATGCAGTAACTGCGACTTTAAACTTACACACACACACTCTTGTGCACTGAAGTGTACACAAACATGGACATACACACACACACATAAACAATCTTAGTTGAGTGAAGACAGATGCAGTAACAGTCACTTTCACACACACACACACACACACCCTCACCCTCCAGTAAGTTAGCACGAGCTCCACTAATCCAGTGTGTCGGTTTCTTCCACACCTCCACACCTCTCCTCCACCTTTAGCACGCTGCACAGCCGGGCCCTGGGGGAGCAGGCACAGCTGAAGGAGGAGGCGGAGGGCCTGCGCCGCGACTACAGCCAGCTGCTGCGCGAGCACCAGCACCTGCAGCAGGCCTGCGACGAGCTGCGCAGACTCCGCCTCGACGATCAGAGGGAGGCCGCCGACCTCCGCATGCTCCATCAGCAGGTGAGAGAGGCAGGACACACACACACACACACACACACACACACACACACACACACACGCACGCACACACGCACGCGCGCGCCAGAGTTTTGAAAACACTCACATGCTTCGCTTGCTCCATCAGCCGGTGAGAGAGGCAGGACACACACACATACACACACACACACACACGTGTGCGCGCGCGCGCACACCAGAGTTTGGAAAACTCTTTAGCTCGCACACTCACATGCACACACACACACACACACACATACACTTAATTACATGTGGGGGCATACTTCAGTTTCATATATTACCGCTCATCAGTGCAACAGCACACATACACAAATGCGCACACACACATAGGCAAGGGCTCTCGTTTGTATGCACTGGGCATTGTGCGATTTAGGCCCTCTGAAGGCATATAGATAGAGTATGTCAACACACACACACACACACACACACACACACAGGTACACATGCTTGTGCGTGCACACTGCACTGACAGATGCACATACCAATACAGTGCAGATGATGCAGATAAGCCCCTTACCTGAAGCACACACACACACACACACACACACACACACACACACACACACACACACACACACACACACAAATACATCATCTGGTCAAAAATGTTCTCACAAAGAGCTCTTACGTGATTTACAGTCGTAATTTACAGCTTGCCGAAACCCATTTCAAAGCAAACAAACGGGAAGCAAGGTTCAGTCCTGTATCAAAACACTGAACTTGAGTGTATCTAAACAGATTTGCCTCCAAATGAACGCATGATGCATGAACAGAATATATTGTAACTTTTATTCGGAGATGACGTTGTGTTGAGCATATTTAATTCCAGAATATGAAGCAGTGCATTAGTAGATCTGTTTTCAAAGTACTCAAAGTCAGTCAAGAGCTCCTGTTTAATAACCTAATAACTTTAATAACTTTAATAACAGTTTTGTTCATTTTATTGTGCTCTAGCGTATCCTCTGCATGCGTCATCTCACACTTAGCTGTCTGTCTCTGAAAAACCCGTTTAACAACCATAGAGGCCCTTTGTAGTCTGTTTTCAGTGTCTGTTTGAAGAACCCTAAACCCTACCTGAACCCTAACCCTAAGTCGACTGAATGGGACATTTTTATGGTGAATAAGTAGGCAGCTTTAAAAAAAAAAAAAGAAAAAAAAGGCCCTCAGCTACGAAAAGCAAAGGACAGTGAGTGATGTTCCCTTATCAGTGAGGCCTTTGAGACAAACTAATACTAGGCTTCCCATAGCAGTAGTGTTGTAGGAGAATCTAGACCAAGGCCCAGGACCCAGGCTTTTGGCTTCTCAGCCCCCCGCTAATGAGGTCAGGTCATTATCCAAACAAACTGACGGCAATAATAAACGCTGTGGTTAGGCACTGTCAGATGTTTTTCTGCCGGGCCCCTCGAAATTAGCCCTGGCTGCGTCGTTCCAAATTAGCCTGACGATGGGAAATGCCCTGCATGCCTTTTTTGTTTGTTTGTTTATTAATTATAGAGATTTTGTTTGTTAGTTACACAACAGTGCTTTCTGCTGATTTCATACATATAGTAATTACAAGTCACCCACCCCCCCCTCCTCCTCCCTAAACACCAAACTCCTACGCCTCTGGAAGTTCCACTGTTGTCTGACTTCATCCTCCGACCTTTAGTAACCTTTACCACTCTGCCACTAGACCAGAGTAATATTTGAGCCTCATTAAAGATTCTATTCTTGTCGAGAGAGAGAGAGAGAGAAGTGAGTGTGCGAGAGAAAGATTATGTGTGTGTGTGTGTGTGTGTGTGTGTGTGTGTGTATGTGTGTGTGAGAGAGAGAGGAAGAGTATGTGTGTCACAGAGAGAGAGAGAGAGAGAGGGGGGCACTGGGGGGAGGCTGTTGGATGAGCATATTCAAATAAATAGAGGGAGAGTAAGAGGGGCATCAGATGGGAGTCGATAGTGATCTCAGCAAGTCAGAAGGTCACAGGGGGAAATCAGTGCACACATCCCTGCCATGCTCTGCTATGCAATGCAGCACACTCTTGTGATAAAAGCTCCACTAGATGACTGTGACACTGCGCATGTCACCACCAGCAGTGTCTCCACACAGACTCCCACAAAGTCCTGCTCCCGCACAGAATCCACTGCACTCTAAATGCCTCAACTGGGGCTGTTTTCCTTGTTTGGTTATTTCCCAGTAATAGCGTATCCTAATGGCTGATTGTCATAAATGCGCCTCTGCTTAAAAGCCTGCCATGACTTCACCCCTGGCCAAAGAGTTATGGCTCGGTTAACCTCAAACGATAAGCAAATCAAGTGTTCATTTTGCCTAAAAGCCAACTTGAGCTTATGCCATCTGCACCCTCGCTTGTATGAGTTCAACTGTTTAATTTAGGCAAAGGCTGCAACTTCACCCGGGTGCTTGTCACCGAAGCGATGGGAGTCTCTCTCCGTTTGACAAAGTGTTTGCCTCGTGGGGCTTTGATCTCTCGAGCACGGAAGCAGTGCAGAGCAGCGTTTGATCCCCCCCCCCACGTCCCAAAAAAGCAGGAAACAAAGAAACAAATTTGAATTTAAATCTGCGGTGGAGGCCTCTCTAAATAAAGAGCCATGGGAGCCCAGTTACGCCGTCTGAATGCCCCTGGTGCCTTTGATGAGTCAGAAGACATTCATGAGAAATTGACATTTAAGCTCAACAAAAACAAAGTTGTGTTTGGACAGTGGGCAGCGGTGTGGTTACTTAAGGTCAGACAAGTTCGCTGCCTACTCTCTGCCCCCTGTAGGTTGAGAGGCGTCATTGCGTTCCACATGAACTGAAGTCTTTGAGTTCATCACATAATAAACTTTCTCCATCCTTCCTTCCTTACTTCCATCCTTTCTTCTGACCTAGCCCCTCCTCTTGTGAAGCAAACAAGGAAGGAAGGATGGGATGATGGAGGAATCAAGGGAAGACAGATATGAGAAATGAGATGTTCTTATCATTAATGCATCACCATTAAGGGACGTCCATTACTGATTACAGCAGCATCATCAGTTAAACAACTGACTATAGGTTATAACAACCACCAAAGCGTTATTGTGCATCAAAATGCAATGTAATTAAATCATTAAGACAATTAAATCAAGATCTGGATGACATCAGTTTACTTTTGTCCTATAACCACGGGGATTGCAGAGTAATATTAACTTATGAAACCTAGTTGTAACCTGTTGACTAAACAATCGACCTTCTTGTTAAAGCTGGCATGTTGGTTCATGATGTAACGTGATTTTTCTCTTGCTCCAAACAGTCATTTGAACTTCTTGCTTCTCGCAAATCGTGAAGTCGATTTTTTTTTTTATTTGGATGTTGATGTGATAGAGGGGATTTTCACCTTTTTGACTCTCGAATTAAGCCAACGATCTCTCTCTGCGAAGCATGCACCTGTGCTTCCTCTCTTATTCCACCTTCCTCTCTCCTCCGTCCTCATTCCTCTCTCCTTATTGTCGCAATTAAACAAATGAGATATACTCGAACGATTTCCGGGGCACAAGGATGGAGGACAGAGGGCCGAGGTCCGAGGAAGCATATTGTGAACCACCCATTATCTCACTGGATGAGATTGCATGACTGAAGCCAGATGCAAGAGCCTGGATGCCAGATTTGTTTAAATGATGGCTGGTTTGAATCTGGACCTAACAGAGCTGCAGTAGAGCTACAACCAATCAAGATTTAGATCACCACCATCAACATATTAGAATGGTCCCACATTTTGGAACCATCTGTCACTGTACTTCGTTTCTCTTTGATATGTGATTTATTTATTTATGTTTGCATGCTCCACTCCACTGAAAACCAAAGCATACTTGGCTATGTTCACCGCGGTACAAATTTCAGATCAATCTTGGACAATCTGAGTCGGAATCAAGTCTGTGTGTATTCAATTCAATTCAATTATGTTTACTTTTACAATAGTATTGTCTCATGGTGCTTTACAGCAAGGAGCACCCAACAGCAACAGGGGCAAGGAAAAACTCCTTTGTGGTAGTTAGTATAAGAAACCTTGGCTCAAGGGCAGGAAAAGTACAATCAGTAGTTACCATGATGGCTCCTTTTTTTTACTCCTCCCTAATTTTGCAGGTGAAATTTGTTCAGAATTTAGATTTGATAACTTTTCTGTGGCGGCAGGTGATTCGGGAGAACGGGTCGTCGGACATCCTTAACAAGCTCTACGACACGGCCATGGACAAACTAGAGACGGCACGCAAGGAGTACGAGACTCTGCGCAAACGCTACAACGAGAAGACGGCCAATCACAATGCAGACCTGAGCCGTCTGGAGCAGGTGGAGGAGGAGAACCGGCGACTTCAGAAGCAGGTGGACGTGCTGCTCAAGCACCGAGACTCAGCTGTCCACTACCAGCAGCAGTACTCCGCCAGCATGAGGAGGTACACACACACACACACACACACACACACAAAAGAACACATACACAGACACACAAACCACAAACAAGGAGGTATAGGCACACTCGCAGTTATATACACACACACACACGTGAGGGTACACACATATTTACACACACACACACAAGGAGGGGCACACACACACTTAGTTACATACACACACATTAAGAAGTACACACATACAAACTACACATGAGGAGGTGCAATACACGCACACTGAAATCAACACACGCCTTTAAATTTATAGCGTAAGTAGTGATTGTAAGACCGCTAAATGAGTTTGTAGTGTTTGTGGCATTTCCGACAAAACAATAAAAAATGCACAGTACCACAGAGCACTGAAGTGCTGTACACTGTACTGTGTGGATTAAATATTTCATGCTAAAATCTCTTATTCATAACACCTCTCATGACCCTCCGGCCTCATCATAGCACTTACTACATTTACCATGATGCTCCAGGACCATTCAAATCAGCAGGGTTATGACACCATGAAAATGAAGGACACGTTTACAAACTCAGACTTGGCCAGTCATTTGACCCACTTTCTATTATGTGTACTTAATAATTGATTTGCAGGCACACTGGACAAAGTTTTGGCCTAGTTTAAAATAAGTGCACTTAATAATTTATGCGTAAGCACACTATACCGCTTGTAATAACATATATTGTTATAAATGTGTATTTGAGACCAGATTTTAGGGTTCATGTTAGGATAACAAGCCACAAGTGGTACTTACATGACCCAAAATCATATGAAATATTTTGGAATGCCTCGTAACGAAGATACTGAATGTCAAACAGACACTGTAATTTTGATGTGGTTTAACTGGATCATTTGATTCAAGATTCAAGATAGTTTTTTATTACATCCCATTATACTACTATAAGAGAGTATAACTCTTGTGATGTGATCCAGTCCTGCTCCTATCCAAGTAGGTCTCAGTTATTTCTATACACAGCACGATTATTAATATATAATGATTATAAATTAATATAATTAATGATTATTGTATCTGTTCAATACCCATATTAGTACATTAAGTATTTATGGATGTATTGGCTGTGCTGAGCGAGTGGGTCTCAGTTATTTCTATGAACAGCACAATTAGTCAAATAATTAATGATGATTATATCTGTTCAATACACATATTAGTACATTAAGTATATAGAAATGTATTGGCCGTTGATGCTCAATGTTTAAAGGGGCCCACTTTGTAGTCCCCAGGTGTATTTAAAAAGTATTAAATACCCCCTCCCACCCCTTTTTCCAGGTTGG
Source organism: Tenualosa ilisha (assembly GCA_015244755.2). Lineage (NCBI taxonomy): Eukaryota > Metazoa > Chordata > Actinopteri > Clupeiformes > Clupeidae > Tenualosa > Tenualosa ilisha. Next base: position 1,038,053 of record PYXC01001129.1, read on the forward strand.
ATGCGTTGCAGCAGGAGCTAGCGGCGGCGGCGTCACGGAGCACAGAGCTGCAACGGGAGCTGGAGCGCGTGCAGTCGGAGGCCACGCGCTCGCGGACGCTCCAGCTGAAGGCGGGCCAGGAGGCGGAGAAGCTGCGTGAGGAGCGCGACGCCGTACTGAGCGAGTACCGCCTGGTGATGAGCGAGCGCGACCAGGTCATCAAGGAGGTGGACAAGCTGCAGTCTGGCCTGGAGGCGGCCGAGGCCAAGCTGAAGAACACGTCCAGCCAGCGGCGCGTGGCCAGCGAGGAGCTTGAGGCCCTCAGACAGGTGAGGGCACTCAGATCCAATACCACTCCTCTAAAGACTTGCTGCAACAGGTGAATGTGTTGGTGCAGAGGTGGTGGGTCCATGGTGAACAGTATGTGATAAGTGTATTAATGTCTGGGAGATCTTGTACTGATTGCAAAAACAAATTCATATTGTGGACAATAAAGATTCTATCTATCTATCTATCTATCTATCTGTCTATCTATCTATCTATCTATCTATGTATCTGTCTATCTGTCTATCTGTCTATCTATCTATCTGTCTATCTGTCTATGCATCGTTTTATCGACCTACCTATCGGTTTAGCTATTGATTGATCACCAAGCTTTGGTCGTAGTACTGTAATGTTCTTGACACATAAAGGCATGCATTATAAGACATCAATATCACATTGATTGCAGTATGCATCAAAGCACAGTCAGTTTGGGAAAGTCCATACAGTGTGTTTCCGCCACTGTTAAGCACATTACCGTAGTTGGAGCCTTGAACTGTGTTGTGAACTCCCTCCTCTTTACCGTAACATGGTACCATAACATGGTATGGCTTTTACATCATGGAGGTGACCTTTGGTAACTCCTAAGCCTGGTATGTTTAGGAGCTGCATACAGAAATAGAGCTCTCCATCTGAAACATTACTCTATGTACATGAATCTGTGTACATACGCTCTTAGAGAACAGGCAGAAACAGATTGAATGGATTGAACGCACTGCTCTGTACTTAACATTAGGCCTAGCTAAAGGTTTTACTGGGCGTTCACACCAAGAGCTACTGAAGCCAGAAGTGATTTGCTTTCTGTTAACCAAAGTGACAAGAGTGATTTGACTGACAAAAACCACAAATGACAAACGTTGAGCAACTAGAGCGATTAAAAAAAGTTATGAGCATGAGTATAAAGTTATGAGTAATGAGCGTTTGGTAACTCAAGGTGTGAACGTACAGTTACAATGACAAATGCTGCCAGACAGAGCAAATGACGATGGTCGAGGCCCTTTTGGCGCAGAAGGAACCGATATTAGTAGTCCTATATTTGCAATGCTCATAGGTTGTGTGCCTAGCAGGTTAAGACCTTTTGCCATCAGTTCTGTGTTATCTGTGATGCCTATCTAAGCCTTGCCCTGGCACCTGAGCAGTAACAGACACTCCAGAGGCCCACTTCACAGTTTAAAGAGAGTAGCAAATATTGTCCGTGCTACCTCTGTGTAAATAATTAAAAGAAAAGGCCCATGAATAATTGAGTGTTGTGAATGTAGTGACGAATGAGTATTTGGAAAGGCTTTTTTTTCAGCAAGCGGTGAGAATCTGTTTGTTGGAGCATCAATGTAACCCCGCCTAACCCAGCCTCTGGGTTGGCAAGAGCTGATATCTCACGCTAAGCCTGTGTGTCTACCCTCCATGCTTGTTCTATATCTGGGCTCCCAACTAGGGGAGAGTCAGGTGTTGGATACCTGTGTTCAGAACTAATTAACAAAAGCTGTTACAGTTACGTCCTGTGCCACAGCTACACTTGGATGAAAGCATTTTTTTTTAAATGAAACAAACAACTTTATAACAAGGGCTAAAGGTTAGCCTGGGTCCTTAGGGACTGAAGCCAAGCTTTTGCATCGGCACGCACTGCAGTCAAAGCTCTGTGAAATATTGT
>PYXC01001129.1:1045000-1090000 GCA_015244755.2 Tenualosa ilisha
ACACACACACACACACAAGAAGACACAAAGTTTCATAGCCAACTGCACACATCCACATAATTTAGGCCTCTTCTCCAATATTCTGGGACACTTGTGTAACTCCTTGTAATCTTTGCCTCCTCAGTTAAGCCACTAAATTATTAATCCCATTTTATGTTTATCCTGAATCGCAAACCCTGACAATAACCTCAGGCTATGATATTAAATTAGCCTTATTTCACATTCCTCTGTCTGTCTCAACAACCACATCGGTTTTTATCGCCACCTGGTGGCTGTGAGTTGTACAAATGCCTCAGTGGCTGGAATTCTCGTGGCAAAAATTCAACTTCAACTAGCTTTTATCAGCCAGCTGTGTCTAAGTTTAAAGAAATGTAATTTTAAAGAGGATTATCTAAGAGTCTTGCCTGGAGTTCAGCTTGATCTTTTGACCGGAAAGACGCTTAATGAAAGAGGAAGAAAGAAGAAAGTGCTAATGATTTGCACTGACTGATGCATGCACTCTGACGTTCCTCCAGGGAGAAGATGGAGGATCAGCTGGAGAAGGAGGCCAGGTTCAGGCAGCTCATGGCCCACAACTCCCACGACTCGGCCATCGACACCGACTCGCTGGAGTGGGAGACCGAGGTGGTGGAGTTTGAGAAGGACAGGGTAAGTGAATACAAGAACAAACTAAACGTGTTCACACACATCAATCTGCAGGTAATATAGACCGACTGAATCCCAATGTCCTCCCTAACCCTCAAGAGACTTAACTGCTATGAATCTGTCCATCATGAGGTCGATCCATGATAGGTCTTTGAGGACTCAGGGTTTATGGCCTAGGGGCTACATTGGGATTCAGGCAGTGGCCCTTCTAATAGTAATAAACAGAGACTTGAAAAAGACACTGGGAAGAATGGGAAAAACACTACAAAATGTTTTGTATTCTTCCTGCCTTGGTCTCTTGGAGACACTTGAGCACCGTGTTGTGATTAACCCTTAAACTTCCTGTGGCGTTGCAGGATGACATGGATTTGAAGGCACTGGGGTTTGATGTAGCGGAAGGGGTAAATGATCCATTTTTACCGGGAGACTGTGGAATATTTGTTACCAAGGTGGATAAAGGAAGTGTTGCCGACGGAAGGTTGAGGTAAACAATGACCCATACTCCCAAAGAAAACACAAATGAGTCACATGACTTGTATATCCACTCCATCTCTCTTTTTATGTGGATAAATAGAGGCGACTGCCACTTATGTGCCGACAGTTAATTAATCAGTTCTTTTTTTTTATTTAGTTGGTTTTAAATTTTTAACGTCAACCTGTCAGTAAAATGCATGAAATATGTAATTTTTGCCCTCCTCTTTCTGTTCTGCTCAGAGTGAATGATTGGTTGCTGAAGATAAATGATGTGGACCTGGCCAATAAGGACAGGAAGCAGGTCATCAAGGCGGTGCTCAGCGGGGGTGGGGTGATCAACATGGTGGTGCGGAGACGGAAGTCCCTGGGTGGCCGCATCATTACCCCCATCCACTTAAACCTGGTGGGCCAGAAAGGTAAGATAATTAAGACAGGCAAGCAAGCTCTCTCCTCTCCAAACCAAAAATAGGTGTTTGGGAGCGAGTTTAAACCCTGTGACGCAACAGAATTCTAACGGAATTTTGGTCTTTGCCGAAGAATAAATGGAGAGCGGGCTCTCAAGTTGCCGTGGGAGTTCTAGAGTTAATGAGGTCACACACTCATGCTGGCTTTGGGCCAAAACCTGTACATGTTTTTGTGTAGGGAAAAAAACAGAATAACACAATTTTTTGATGTTTGGATGTCTTATTTTTAAAAAAAAATGTTGTAATAATGTTGTGTCTCTGGAGCAGACCTGGCACACAGCTGTAGATGGAACAGCAAAATAAATGTGTGTGTGTGTATGTCTGTGTGTGGTTAATAAGATACTGTGTTTGTGTGTGTGTGTGTGTGTGTGTGTGTTTTGTCGTCCTCTGTGAAACAGACAGTGGCATTGGCCTGGAGAGTGGTGTATTTGTGGCGTCCGTTGCCCCCGGCAGCCCTGCGGCCAAAGACGGCTCTCTTACCATCGGGGATCGGCTCATCGCTGTAAGCCATAACCCTGTCTACTCACCATCCGTCAGTCTTATGCTGGAGAGCACACATACACATACAGACACACCCATGCGTAGACACATACTCACACACAAGTAAGCAACAGTGTCACACAGACCTCTCCAGGAACATCAGAAGCAGGCAGCAGCCCCCATGTCTCGGATAAAAATATGACCATGAAATATGACTAAATATAGACTATCTTCCTGTGATTTATTTTTATGTATTAGCACTGAGCTCACTACTACACAAAACATTAGCATAAACACACACACAAACACACACAAACACACACAAACACACACAAACACACACACACACACACACACACACACACACACACACACAGACATTCTTCCTGCTGTAGTCATCATGGCAGTTGCACTCAGTCAGATTAGTCAGAGTTGATGTCTTACAGATTTGAGATGTATTGGGTCAGGTCAAGTTTCTTTCATCCATACTAATGCCTGTCCCCCTCCCACCTTCCTGCCGCCCACATCTGAGGTCTGAGGAGACCATGGCTGATTCACACTTCCTTGTAATGTCTCATTTTTATGCTGTCTTGCTCAGATGCACTTATGCCGATACCCCACCCCACCCCCACTCCCAACCCTCCCCCTGCCACTCCTTGCCCCCTCCTCCCCTCTCCTCTCCTCTCCCCTTTTCTCCTCTCCTCTCCTCTTTTCTTCTCTCCTTTCCTCTACTCTTCTCTCCTCACCTCTTTTCTTCTCTCCTCTCCTCTTTTCTTCTCTCCTCTCCTCTGCTCTTTTCTCCTCTCCTCTCCCCTTTTCTCCTCTTCTCTACTGTTCTCTTCTCTCCTCTCCTCTCCTCTTTTCTTCTCTCCTCTCCTCTACACTTTTCTCCTCTCCTCTCCTCGCCTCGCCTCGCCTCGCCTCGCCTCGCCTCTCCTCTCCTCTCATCTTTTGTCCTCTCCTCTCCTCTGCTGACAGATAAATGGGATTGCTCTGGATAACAGATCACTAAGTGAGTGTGAGTCTCTGCTGAGGGAATGTCGTGATTCACTGAGCCTTTCGCTCCTCAAGGTGAAAACACACACACACACACACACACACACACACACACACACACACACACACACACACACACACACACACACTCGCACACACACGTGTTAACTAGAGCACTCTTACGGCAAATGGTTTCTGCTGTTAATGCAGAAGCATACTTTAGCACTAAGTGTATTCACGAAACTGCTGTTAATGGAGCCCTAAGCAGCCGATAGTCATAATGGAGTCATACACCTCAACACCCCCCCCAAAGAGCACTGAAACCGTTTGGATGAAGTAGATGTCAAAGTTTGTGTCTCTGAAGTAGTTCTTAAAGTTTGTGTTTGTATGGAAAAGTCCCACTAAAAAGCTTATGTTATTATTCTTTGTCCTGTTTGACTTGATCCTTGTGTTATTTCATCTCATACATAGTATTGTTCTCTCGTAAACAATTTTTGTGTAATTTAATGTACAGTCTCTGATCGTGATCGTCTTTCTTGCTCCCTGTCCCAGTTCTTCCCCCAGAGTCTGTCGGGTCAGAGTCTGTTTGAAGTGGCCCGTGAGATGGACAAGAGTCCAAGTGGGAAGCTGTCTGGCACGGAGGTTCTGACGCGCAACTGTCGCAACCTGCGGCACAATAGCTCCACGCAGACGGACATCTACAGCCCCGAGAGCCCGGCCTCGGGCGAGCCCAGCCCGCCCCCTTACCAGGACGTGGTGTGCTACCAGCGCCACCTCTCCACCTCCACCACCACCTCCTCCGCCGGCGCGCACCAGCCCAAACGCCCGCTGACGTTCCACCCGGCTTCCGTCTCGGCTGCCATGGCAACCACCAGCGAGTGCGTGGCCGTGGATTCAGCGTCCGAGAAGGGTCACGCGCCCCAGAGGAGCAGCGGTGGCACGTGGCCACGGGTGCTGGCGGGAGGGCCGCCGTCATCGTCTTCGTCAGACGCTGCACCGCCGCTCTCCATCTTTCGTGTGACGGCCAAGCGACGGAAGCCCATCTTCGACGCGGACATCTTCAAACGTCCGGACACGCCTACCAAGCTGGACTACGTCTCGCTGTCCAAGGCGCGGCCCCAGAGCCCTCGGGCTGACGCTCCGGTCACGCCGCCGACGCCACCCACGCGCAGCGACTCCTTTAAGTACAAACACAAGCAACAGAGTAGCTCGGCCTCGGACTCCACGCTCACCACTGGCTCACCGCCGTCCACCCCCTCCCAATGCCCCCCCACGCCTGCCACCGGAGGTACGGCCTTTCAATCCATTCATCACTATGTTCGTTATTATGATCACAGCACCTTTCCTCTGGTTTTGTAAACACCATCCATTTTTCTAATTTAAAAAATAGAATGTGAAACTACCCCCTCCTGGCGCCCCTCCATGCCTGCCCCAGGAGATATGGCTGCTTGATTTGCCCAAAGATCACAATTGTGATCAATTTGGCCATCGTTATGATCACCGTTACACTGTTTTTGTAAAAGCCACCCATTTTTTTTTTTTTTTTTTAATGCAATTCATTTTCCTATTCCTATTTATTTTTAAGAAATATGCTGATAATGTACAGATATATACAGAACGTTAAAAAAACGTAAAAATTGCCACTGTAAGGCAAAGAAGTCGCATGCTGGATCTGTAAGGCAGACATAACTCATCAATGCAAACAACTCTGTATGGAGCAGCGCAATAGTTGTATCCCAATTGTTATGTAATTGAAACTTAACGTTGATTTCCCTACATTTCACAGGCCTATCGGGAGGGGAGCCCAGGCCTCGAGAGGATGCGGGTCGGACTGGTCCTGAGCCAGACCAGGAGCTGAAGAGACCCAGACCCAGCTCTGCCCCCGCCCCACGCCGACAGCTCACCCCTCTCAAGATCCCCATACCTCTGCAGGTAACTCTAGGACACCTCACACACACCCTACTCAAAATCCCCAAAGCTCTCAATATATAACAGGTAAATATTCTGAAGGGAAATTGGAAACTGAAGTTATGAATTAGGTTAAATTAGTTTTAAAGTTGGGCTGATGTTAACGTTGCTGTGTATTTGCAAACTAGCTTGTTATTGTCCATGTTTTTAACAGTCAGGCAGTTTTTTTTATAAACCTTTAGAGGCAGCCTGCTCGTATAATTGACAGAGGTAGTTACTGCGGCCAAACTCGTATCACAAAAACAGCCCAGTGGCTATGGCATTTTATGACTTCCCATGTACTTTGTAGCCTGCGGACTGCGGTGCTGATATTGAGGTTTTATAAAACACTAACATGTAATATCCTATTTGAACATTTGGAATTAAGAGACAGCAACACAAGAAAGGCTCGTACAGGCACGTTAATGGCACTGGGCACATGTAAAGAATAACATGAAGTTCTCATGTTGTTATAAAGGAGATATCTGCTGTTTTTATTGATAAAGTCTGATATGTTCAGAGTCAAGTCAGCTTTATTGTCAGTTTCTCCACATATACTAGACATACAAAGGAATTGAAAGTACGTTTCTCGCTATCCCACGGTGAAGAAGAGATGCACCGATAAGACACTTCCTATCGCTAAAGAAAAAAAAGTGCATAGCAAATAAGACACCGCTAAACAAGGCAAGATAACAGACAGAAGATAGAGCAGAATGATGTGCAAAAAATTCAATTGAGCAAAAGGATGTGTTGTAATCGTGTAAAAAGAACTGCTATATACAAAACCAACAGCAACTTCAGAGTCCAGAGTTTTTTTTTAAATATATGTAAATCGTAGTGCAAAAATGTCATGTGCAATAACAAACAATGCTGTATACAAAAACAAACAGGTTAGAACAATCAGAATATTGTAATAATGATTACAAACATTTCAACATTTCATAGGCAACTCTGATTCTGATGATCAAATATATTGATATAAAATCAAATATTTGATTAGACTTTTTTAGACTTTAATTCGACTTTTTAGTTTAGTTTAATTATTATCAGTAGTCTACCTCAGTACTTCTAACCTCTGCAGGGAAACTAGTTTAGTTTAATTATTATCAGTAGTCTACCTCAGTACTTCTAACCTCTGCAGGGAAACTAGTTTAGTTTAATTATTATCAGTAGTCTACCTCAGTACTTCTAACCTCTGCAGGGAAATATTTCAGTATTTCTGAACCTCTGCTGGTAACACTACAGGTGATCTACATCTAAGTCATCCTCCAAGCTGTTGCTAGACAAGCAAGCAAGGATTGCTGTGTGTGTGTGTGTGTGTGTGTGTGTGTGTGTGTGTGTGTGTGTGTGTGTGTGTGTGTGTGTGTGTGTGTGTGTGTGTGTGGTGGTTTCCCAGCACATGTTCCAAATAAACCAGCTCTGTCCCTGATGACAGGTTGCTGATTCACTGTGGTGATTTGTGAGTCATGGATCGGTACTGTGTGTGTGTGTGTGTATACAGGCTTACTCCAAAGACGAACGATCTCCAGACTCTCTCGGGCCCGTTGACTTCTCCCCAACGCCACCTCATGGCCACATGGGTTTTCCCCCGCCAGGATACCATGGCCCTCTGCCAGGCCGTGAGTCTCTCTCTCTCTCTCTCTTTCACACACACACACGCACTCTTTCTTACCTCTTTCTCCATTTATCCATTGGTATACCTTAGTACAAATGTATCTGAAAGACCAACATGGCAACACACCGTACATTGTCTGTATGTTATAGTATAGGAAACATCTAAAGACAATCGGGTACTTTAAGAAGTAGATTGTAGATGTAGATTTCAATATATTGTTTTAAGGACTGTCATCATACTAATATGTTTTTTTTTCTGTTTGTATGTAATATCCTGAATTTGTATCTGCATGGACAGAGCCCTCACCACGTGGTCTGTCTCCTTGCCCGGCGGTCACCACAGTGATGCACAACCCTGTGTACACTGCCTGGAGCCATTGGGTCAACACCAACACCTGTCCGCCTGCACCGCATTCACGCAACAGGTAGTGCTCTCCCCCACGGAAAACCCCAGAAATATCAACAGAAGCCCAATAAAACGCATTTGGAATCTGACCCACATTGATTTTCTCTCTCTGTCTCTCTCTCTCTCTCTCTCTCTCTCTCTCTCTCTCCATGGGGGAACCTTTAATTCCACACTGCTCTCTCACTCTCCTTTCCCCTACACTTACTCTCCCATCTCACTTAGCAATCTCTCTATCTCTCTTTCTCTCTCTCTCTCTCTCTCTGTAATATCAGTGCTTTATTGGCATGACAGTGCATATTTTAAAGCACTCAAAACATACACAAAAACATACAAGTGTATCAAAAGTAAGTAATAATGTTAGGAATTGTGACGCCTGTATAAATTGCTTCAGAGTAAATGGGAAAAAGAAAGTTTTGAGTGAAGAAGTTAAAGTTGTCTAAGTGAGGTGTAAAGGTTTAAGTTGGCTGCCTGTCTTTTCTGAGAAGCTGATTAAAGTCACTTTGTCTCTCTGTCTGTGTTATGTGTCCAGTCCTCAGCACCAGGGCCGGTTGAGTTTGGACCTCAGTCATAAGCGCTCCAGTGAGCTGAGTGATGGCACCCGCCGCACACCACACAGCACCAACTCTCTGCCCTCCAGCGCCAGACACGGTGCGTTTAACACACACACACACACACACAAGGACTCTGTCTTTCTTACTGACACACACACACACACTCATTGTCACACACTTGAACGCACGCACGCAACCACACACACACACACACACACACACACACTCTGTGTCTCCCTCAGATGCATGCCAAGCTCACTCATCTTCTCTCTTATCAGCCCCACACATCACAATGCTTCACCACACCTTGTTCTGCCAACACACCATGTGTCCAGATGCAAAATTCTCTCTGTCCATTTGCAATGAATTTACAGAAATATATCACTATAGTTTTGATAAACATTATCATCAGTCCAACTCCAGTTGGATTGTTTTTACTTGATAATCACAGTTTGATAGAGATTACTTGGAAATGATTATGAAAATAACTTAATTTTAATTTTTGAATATATCTGAAGATAGAGTTAGAGGGCTTTGCGTCTGAACTCTTTGTTTATAGACACGGTTTATGGTGTTGGTCTTTTATTTTGGAATGTGATGAGTCATTATTAGCGTTAACATGTCAACTGTGATGCTAATGAGCTCTAATCAACTTCAGGCCTCCAAAAAAGCTGTATTGTGAGAAGTCTGTGATCCGTTCGGTGGATAAGTGCACTTATCTTCTCCGCCTCCTCTCTGTGGCTTGGCTTTGGCAGGTGGGGCCAGCAGCTGTCAGTACCGCAACGAGCGGATCAAGATCCCCTCCACGCCTCGATACATGCGCTCTGCGCAAGGCTCCACCCAAGGCTCGGACAGAGGTAAGGCTACACACCCAAACCTGTTCATAACACTTCAAGTAACCTGCATGTGCCTGGAGAATGCAGCTTGTGTCACGTAGGAGAGGTGATTTATCACAAGGTGCCCAAAGTCAAGTCACATGACACTTTTAAAGCAACAGGAGTTCTACCAAAGTGCATTATGTTTGATGGCAAGTAGGAACACACAACAGTATGTAAATAAAAAAACAATGTAAAACAATGGTGAAAAAACCCTGTAACCCTTGTTAAGCCCTGTAGACTACCACAAATATTTGTCTTCTCTTTTTCTTCTTAATGCTCTTTTTGTCCCTCCAGGCTCTCTGTCCCACTCCGACTGCAGCACCACCAGCCTCATCACTCCTCCTCTATCCCCCCTCAACCTGGAGACCACCTCTTTCGTCAGCAGCCAATCGCAAGGCTCCATTTCCTCCCACGCCAGGCTGTCTGTCAGCCCTGCACCAATGGGAGACCGTAGGAAGGACAGGTACACCCCCCCCTCCCCATTCAAATTCCTGCTCTATAAAGCACTAATGCTCTTTGGGAAGGCTATGTAACTATACTGATTGTGGGCGCCCAAGCCTCCAGCTGTCTATCTTTTCACCTTAACATTTCATGATCTGTGAGGTTGTTATGTAATTGGTGGAGTTATCTAATGGATCTGTCATGGTGAGTCAAAGAAAGTGAGTGTTGTGTTACGCTGTGTTCCTGGCGGATTAACTGACATTTCAGTCAGGTCTGCTTTAACAAATGCCACCAAAACGAAATGCCATTTCACTAACTTCCACAGACAGTTCTGTTGCTTTTGACAGCTGACATGCTGAGATAAAGAGAAATAGCAATGTCTTTTTTGGATATGGTATCTTCCATATCTCTACTTTTTGTTGAACTGCTCGACACTTTAAACCCTGAGGGCCAGTTCCCCTGTGTATGGATTATAACGTCCTAGACTGAAAGAAAAATTCTCTTCTGGTTGAGATCTTTTGGTTGAGGACTAGATTTGTTTTCCCCTGTGTAGAAAACTGGCCAGTAAAACTTTATTAGCCATCACTCTTTCCCATCCCCTCATCATCTCCCATGAAACACGCTGTTTCTGCTCTTCCTCGCCGTTCTCCTCGCTGTCCTCTTCCTCTTCTTCTTCTTCTTCTTCTTCTTCTTCTTCTTTTTCTTTTTCTCTTCAGCCTCTTTGACTTCCCCATCCTTCCACTCCCTGTGCCCCTCTCTATCTCCCCCCTCTGCGACTCTTTCAGACATCTGTTGTGTAACAAATCCTTTCCGAGACTCCCCCGGCCCCTGCGGCCCAAGTTTGCCTCCCTCAGGAGCTTAAGGTTGGTCTCTCACTCATAACCCCCTCTCACACACACACACACACACACACACACACACACACACACACACACACGCACACACCACACACTCTCTCTCTCTCACACAGACACACTCGCACAGTGGAGAGGGGATGTCCCAAATCACATAACTCAGGAAATGAGCAAGCCTTTACACTACCTCCTGACATCTCATTAAATTGAGTTTATGAAAGGGTGAAATATAAAATTATTTAAGGGTCTTTTTAATTAGCTATGGAGATATCGTTTGATATTCAGACACTAGACAGAAAGGATCTGAGTTGAGATTACACATCTGAGCCATATCACTGAAGCACTAGGAATTAAAATTTTGCTCAAAGTCTGTAATGTAATGCACCTTCCCTTCCTTTAAAAAAAGAAACTGCAATCCTACAGTACACTTGCAGCTGAACATTTTGATTACATGTAGATGTGACACCTTAATGAGGAACTGAGGAAGCTTTGGGACATGCCCTTCCACCAGTTCTCTGGATTCACATTCTTGTTTCTTCTCGTTAGTGTGATTGTCCCCTCTCACTGCCATCGTTAATTGCACTTCAACAGGCTTTCAAGCATACTTCCTGCACTTAGTCCCCTTCCTTTGGAGAATAGCAATTCTTGTTTGTCTTTTCTTTTAGCAAGATTTCCTCCCTGCGTTGCTAACTGATTGCTTGTTTGTGTCTGGAGCTTGAGGTTGTGTTTTCCTTCTTGGAGTCGAGCAGTGGATGCATGTGTTGATGATTTATGGCCGAGAGAACCTTACTGCATGGGTTACATCTTCACTGCTCCTCAGCCCCTTTTGGTGTCTGCAGAACAGAACCGCACCCTGCTGGAGGATCCTTTATAGTGGAACCAGTGGCTGAATCCCCATGTTCGCCATAACCAGTCCTTTGAATGTTCTTAAAATGGATCACCCAGAGTCAATCAGCCTCTAGCCCTACTGTTTCAGTTGTCTGAGATAATTTGGTACAACATAGACAGAATTTGCAATCTGGCAGATTACAGTGACAGGGCACAAGGAAACAAAACTGAAACAGGTGTTTTCTTGACTTATTCCTGTCGACAACACTCCTTGACCTTTGAACCTTGACCAACAGGGCTGTGGGTTGATTTACTCTGAACCATTGCTTTAAGGGCTTCTGAAAGAGACTTGGCTGAGTTTATTCATGCCAGTTCACTGTTTGAGGGTTCAGGCCTGGGGGGTGGGAAATCTATTCCTAACCCTGTCGAAGTGAAAGTCAACCAAACCTATCCTTGCAAGTTGCTCTTCAGTAAGGACACTAGACCAGCTTGTATCCTGTGTAATTTTCGATAACACTTTATTCTGTAAAAAAAATTGTAAATGCATTCATAAAGGATTATAATGCATTTATAAAGCCTTGTAACTAACAGTAATAGTTATGAACACTAATGACATTAGTTATAAGACTTTATGAATGCAGCATAACCCTTTATGAATGTGTGGCGGCAGGTCACGGTACTTGTATGTGATTAGTTAAAATACTTTGACTGTTTTGACACTCGTTTTAGGTATGAGAAACCATATATTTCCGCACTCCAGGATGTTTTTTAGCCTCTACTGATGTCTATAGATTATTCCATAATCTATACATTCTATACATGTTAATATAAATTATGTTTGCAACACTTTACTTAAAGTCTGCACCTATACAGCAGCATAAACACACACATAAAGGGTTTTATTGCGTTCACAGTGCCTTATAATTGTTAATTGTTATAATGCATTGCAATACACCAGACTCAGATTATCCGTATGTTATAACATCGTAACTCTTTAACTAAAGCCATGACTGTTTGTGAATGGTTACATAAGCTTGTCAGTAATTACAAGGCATTATAACTACTCTATAACCCTATAACTCTATAATGTGTTTATAATGCTTTATGGGTACAGACTTTAAGTAAAGGATTACCAATATTTCAGACAGCAGCCTTAACCAACTCTTGCTTTACCCCTGGTAGCCCATCTTAAACCAGTCAAGCACATCACAGCCTAGTGTCACTTTACCAAACATCAACCATCTCATAAAAAGCCAATTTAATGCAGCCCTGCCTGGCTGGCCCTGTACGTTATGTCATTGCCCAGCTCACCCTGGCCTGCAGTGTTTTAAAACCCAGCCTTGCTACACCCTGTACCCTTAAAACGATCGTTCAGCGTCATTCGTGTTGAATGAGTTTGCAGACTGCTCCCGTAGGAAGGAGAACGAAAGAGTTTGGAACAACACAGACCAAATAGCGAACCAGCAGCTAAACGCTAACTGAATGATACCGTGATTAGCAAAAGCGAAAGTGAGCTTATGGTGCCATTGAGTTAGTGAAAGCTGTGCGTTCACTGTTCATTCTGCATTGTTCCAAATACTTTCGTTCTCCTTCCAATTGTCAGCAGTCATCAAGAGGGCAATGATAAGAATGACAGCGAACTATCATTTCAGAGTAAATAAGTGCACGCCACAAAACAGTATCAGCTGGTGTAGCTGCATGTGACAAAAAGCCTTGTGAAGAATGACTCTTGCACTGCAAAAAGAAGATATTTCAAAGTTGCTGTTGTAGGTCTAATGTGGTGAGACCCAGAGGCTTGTACTTGACTGTCAGGTTTAAAAGCTGGTGGTTAATGTCTGCTCAGGCCATACCTGGAGGAGCCGCGTACCGTAACCATACACAAAGGGGCCGAGCCGCTGGGCATCTCCATCGTTGGCGGGGAGAACGGTGGAATCTTTGTTTCCAAGGTGACGGGAGGCAGCATCGCGCACCAGTACCAGCTGGAGTTTGGGGACCAGCTGTTGGAGGTACCGATGTCGAAAAACTTGTTCATGACATAGAAAGCATTGCAGATGATGGCATCATACTGGTTAAAAAAAAAAGTAAAAGGCTGATTTTTGCAGTTATTCCTTACACACTTTGTGATTCATGCAAGTTAATTTTCTGTACACCTATTATCTCGATGTCTTTCATGACTTAATCTCTCATTCTCGGTCTGTGTATTTCTACAGTTTAACGGTATAAACCTGCGGAATGCCACGGAACAGCAGGCTCGACTGATCATCGGCCAGCAGTGCGACACCGTCACCATCATGGCCCAGTACAACCCCCACATGTACCAACTGGGCAACCACTCACGCTCCAGGTGACCTGCTTTATGCTCATCGCCAACCCCTCAACCACATCTTTATGGCCTTAGTGCCAAACCATTGGCCCCAGTACTCCCGAGGCACAGCTATCCCAGTGTCCTAATACAGTTCCATTATGTATTTGTTTAGCTTAGCCCCAGCTCCAGAGAGTAAAGATCTATTGGTTCTATCTTAGTACTTAGGTGTTTTCACTACTGTTAATTAGTCTACCTGGCTATTTTACCAATTGATCTACCTGGCTGACGCGTTGAGTTCATTGGAACCAGCTAGTTGTTGTACATGGCAGGTGTAGTCTGTTCCTTGTTTTTTTGTGTTGTTGATCGTGCACACGCTCTCTCAGTTCCAGGATTGAGCCAATCAGCAGCCATCCTCCATCGCACAGCAGTGGCGCCACACCCCCTGATGACCACTCCACCATCGACACACTGAGTGAGCAGGACGAGGGCACCATGACTCCACCCTCCAAGCAGACCACACCGACTACCAGCCCACGCGGCTCCGTCAGGTAAACACCTGCAAAAGAGGTGAAGGCCTAGGGTGCATTAATTATGTAGGCAAACAGTCAGTCCAGAAAGCTAAGCCTTGGAAATGTGTTATGGGAAAAGTCTACAAGCACCAGGTTTGAGCGGTTGAATACACAGGGCTGTCTTCTAGAGGAAAGTTGACAGATACTGATGAGACAGCAATCCTGTCTTTGTAACACAAAAATAAATGGGCTCTTACTGATTTTTTTTTTAAAACCCTTTTACCAACAACAGAGTAATTGGTTTGGAGAGTTTAAAGAAACAAGTATATGAGACATTGGCCAGGTGTCTCTGAATTCTGACCTCCCATTTTAGGAGAATAAGTTTATTAAACTTGATGATGTTTATGTAGACAAAGTTAGGAAGCAGTGTTTCTCTCTAGGTTGAGAGCTCAAGGATCATGTCCTTACCAAGATAAGGGTAACCTGGTGAAAAGTACTCTTCAGCTGAGTTGAGCACTTCTGTCTAAGTAGGAAACATCCTCTAAAGAACCGCAGCGGATAGTCAGGTAGATCGTGACTTTGGTTTGGACTGTGGAGGGTTAATGTAGCGTGCTACATTTAGACTATTTATAAAGCTTCTCGACATGTAGTGACATTTAGAGATGGCAGCGCGTGTGGCAAAGCACTGGAAATTTGTGATTTTCTCCTTCGCAGGCCTCTAAGGGTTTACACAAAGGCCATGGAGCAACCTTTAATTCAACACTGTTCACTGACTCTCCTTTCCCCTACCCCTGTTCTCCCAACTCACTTAGCGCTAGCTCTCTCTCTCTCTCTCTCTCTTTCTCTTTTTTAACATTCATGACTTACCTTTTCATCACTCTGTCTTTCTTTCTTTGTTTTGTCCTTCCTTCCTTCCTTCCCTCCCTCCCTCCCTCAGGTTACGTATAATTATTAAAGTTGCCTTCATGGAAAAATTTGCTATTTTGCTAATCGTCTTTTCTCCCTGACCACCCAACCCCTCTTTCTCTTTCTCTTTCTCTTTCTCTTTCTCTTTCTCTTTCTCTCTCTCTCTCCCTCTCTCTCTCTCTGGCAGGCGGGCGTTCCCTGAGCCACGGCTGGTGACAGTGCAGCGAGTACAGGGTGAGTTGGGTGTGGCCATCTGTGGGGGCAACCTGCACGGCATCTACGTGGAGCGGCTCGAGGAGGACAGCCCCGCCAGAGCCGCCAACAACCTCATGCCCGGAGACCTCATCCTGGAGGTAAGTAGTCAGGGGAGTGTGTCTGTGTGTCTGTGTGTGTGTGTGTGTGTGTGTGTGTGTGTGTGTGTGTGTGTGTGTGTGGAAGACAGCCACACCATGCCCAGAGACCTCATTCTGGAGGCAAGCGGTGTGTGTGTGTGTGTGTGAAGGTGGCTGTGCCCAGAGACCTCCTCCTGGAGTTAAGCAGTGGAGGGTAGAGAGAGAGAGAAAGAAAAAGGGATATGGTGTGAGAGGGAAGAAGAGCAAGAGAGAGAAGGAGAGTGGGTGGTGGTAGAGGGTAGCGAGACAGTGAAAGAGAGGGTTGAGAGAGGGTGGGAGAGTGGTGCTAGAGAGAGAGATGGTGTGAGGTGGAAATAAAGAAATGAAAGAAGGATAGGTGGGGTATAAAAAGGAGGCAGGAAGAGAGAGGGAACTGAGAAGGAGAGCAGGAAAAGGGGATTTAGAAGATAACAAGTGACAGGAGAAAGACAGGCAACACTGAGTGAAGAGGCGAGGGGAAGCAGAGATAGAAGAGATTGGAGAGAGGACAGTGAGAGGAACGGGGGTGAGATGGGGTGAGGGTGTGTGTGTGTGTGTGTGTGTGTGTGTGTGTGTGTGTGTGAGAGTGTGTTTGTGTGTGTGTGTGTGTGGATGATGAGCCAGAGATGTGGAATAAAAAGAGGAAACACACAAGGGACGGGATGGGAGGAGCCAGCGGAGGTAAAGAGAGGACACCCAAAAGATGAAAAGCTTTTAATCTCACTATCGGCCTCAAAAACCTGCAGCTGTCCGGTGCCCCGTTCATTTTTACCACACTGAGATGGAGAACTATGACTCTTAATCCCCCCCAATCCCACCCCCCGATCAGACTCAATCTCAGTCTGTAATATTCCACACTCCTCTGCTAACCTCACTGCCTCTGTCCTACAAATATAAAACTTCAACAGCAGTAACATTCTATCTATTATAAAGGAAGTACCAGTAAAGGAATAAATTCTACTGTAAGGTTTTAAAAAAATTCAGAAAGGGTGTATTGTAAACAAATATGTATGCAATGTATTTGTGAAGTGTTGCCAAAAGATTGCAATGAAGACATTTAGAAGTTTGATTTAAAAAACAAAAAAACTGCACTGATTCCTTGCATTTGAGAATGACTCACAAAAGCACTTTTTCTTGCATTCAGTGAAAATGAAATGCGTGTCATTTGGCCTCAGCCCATGTCTCTATTTGGGTACTCTATGCGTTTCAGCCTGACATCTGAAGTGCTTTTAAAAGCACTCCTTTTCAGGAAATCGCTTGGCCCCATTTCTTAATGGAGACACATTTTGTTACCTCGAATATGTCCCAGTCTGCATAGCTAAGCAATTGCTGCTGCTTTTCGTGTGCTGTTTCTTCTTTTTCCAAAGCTGTTTTTTTGTTTTTGTTTTTGTTTTTGTCTAGAGCTCTTTTAGCAACACTCTCTGATTTGTCCATCTCCCCATGGGTGGTTATAGAGCGTTTCAGCAACCTAAACAAATACAGTGCTCCATCATTCTATTTTGTTCCCAAACTACGTCCACTACATTGAGATAACATAATTATGGAATGTTGAAACGGAAACCTTTGGGGAACAGTTTTGATGCTAAAAATCAAACTATTGAAACAGGTCTAAACTTATAGTTATTGACCTCAGTGTTCCGAGGTGAGGTGAGGTGATGTAATGTGTCCTGTCCTGTCTGGTTCTACAGTACAGCTCGGTGAGCCTCCAGGGCTGGACGGCAGAAGAGGCCTACCTGGAGATGCTGAAGCCCCTGGACACGGTTACCCTGCGGGTACAGCATCGTCTGGAGGAGTTCAACATGCTGAGGGGCAGCCCTGGAGATGGCTTCTACATTAGGTAGGTGTACACACACACACACACACACACACATACATACACGCTTTCACACAGCCAATGTTGTAACACTAGCCATTCCTAGTGTACTTATTTAACCCTCTATATTAAGAATTAAGTAGACTAAAAGTAACTAGTAAGTAACTAACTGACAGCCCTTGTTCTTTAACCAGTATAGCTTGACCAAGTCCTCTAGCTAGGTGGGGAGGTATTTTTAGAAGAAACCTCCAGCCCAGAAATAAAGATGAAAGTTTAAAGTTGACTGACGATAAGGAATTCGAAGCGACACTGACTTGCAATGAAAGATTGAGGAAACAAATGAATGGGTCGTGGGTCAACTGATTTTCAGTTAGTGATGGTCCCAATGAGGATGTTGATGGAAACACACTTCCTCTCTGCAGAGCACTTTATGACCGGATGGCAGAGGTGGACGAGGACCTCAGCTTCAAGAAGGACGACATCCTGTACGTGGACGACACGTTACCAAAAGGCAACTTTGGCTACTGGATGGCATGGCAGCTGGATGAGAACGCACAGAAACTAGGCAGAGGCCAGATCCCCAGCAAATACATGTAAGGCAGCAGGCTGCACCACTAAACATCTCTCTGTGTGAGGACTGTCAGGTGTTCTCCATAAAGCTGTAGAAATGAGGTTTGTTAAATGAATCTGATGATGTATCTTTAATAGTCGGGTTTAGTAAAATGTGTTCTACTTGAACATCAACGTGAAATTAGAAACCTACTTTCCAATACTATCTCATAAGAATAGTGGAAAAAAAACTGGGGGCCTGTCTTGGACTAAAATCTGTTTCTAGATTCAGAACTCCAGATCCTTCTGTTCTGATAAAGGTGAATATTAGATAGTTCCGGAATCACACAGTAACTCTCTCGCATTATGTTTCTTTGGAAAACGCAAAGGTTGGAGCAGGAGCTCCAGCGTCGGCTGAGCGTTCCGGATGGAAAGGAGGAGGTGTGCTCCAGCCGGAGTCTGTCGGCAGCTGCTCGGCGTTCCTTTTTCCGCAGAAAGAACCGACACAAGCGCAGCACATCTCGCGAGGGCAAGGACGCGCCAGCACCCGATGCCATCAGCACCGACTCCATCCCCTACATGGAGGGTGAGAAGACACCACAACAGCACATCTCCAGGGTTCCCCTTAGGTTTCGCTTCATGGGGTGCGCACACTGGGCCAACTTCAGAGAACCGCTGCCGGTGGCTCTGTTGTCAATTCAACGTGTTAACTCGACTGCAAAGAAGTCAGCAGAGCCAAGCTGCGCATATGGGTCAATTTGGGGTCCAACGTGGAAGGGCCCCACATTATCAATTTGGCCATCGGCCCAGTGTGTGCACACACTAAGTTCTACAGAATTCTTCAATGTTCTCAGCCACAGTGGCTGAATTCAGGCATAACCCTTTCTGATTTGGAAAAATAATAATATATCTAAAGTCTGTGAAGTTTTCTGAGCTTCTGAAGAGCTTCTGAAATGCTCTTTGCTTTAAGCCCTGCAATTCCCATGAAACTTCTGAAGCTCATCTCTAAATTTCATCTGACAGTTTGTGGAGAGTAGATGTATGAATCCTACCCTAAGCCATCCAAAACTCATAGCCATAGTTAGCTACTTTACCATTGTTTTATGTCCCTGCCAGTGTGTATCTGTTAATCTGTGTGCGCGTGTGTGTTTATGTATCTGTGTGTGTGCTCATGTCAGCTTGTGTTAACACATTGGTGTGTTTGCCTTACCTCTGTGCAGACTGTGTGAGCCTGGCCTACCAGCGCGTGCAGAAGGTGGAGTGTATCTCCCCAAGACCTGTACTCATCCTGGGCCCGCTGGTGGAGGCCACCAAAGACATGCTGGTCAAACAGGCTGACGGCAAGTTCTGCAGGTGCCCGCTGGGTGAGTTACACAAACTTTAGTGATTATATTTATTTTCATTCCAATTTTCATCAAGATTCAGACTGATTTTATTTGATTTTATTTTGGATTAATGCATGTAGAATACATGGATGATTTTAGTTTCCTGCCTGTAGCTTCTTACACAGTAACTCAACTTTGTCATTTTACCTGAGATTATACAGAACATTAGTGGAGCGAACTGCCACAGACATGACTTCACAACACCCCCACCTCCAGTTAGATTTTATGACACAGATGATACCTGCGATAATTTCGACCATAGTCCAGAGTTTATTGCCGTCTTAGCATGGTAAAAGTCTCACATTGACAAATTGACTAAAATTTACACACTTTCCTATTTACAGTGTGACAGGAATTATGAGGATTAAGTAGACACATGTACCAAAATAAAATTTAACTAATAATCTAAAGGAAATAAACACAGTATATTGTCCCATCTTTACAGAACTTGTCCTGCCATGGTCCACAGTCCAACAAGAAACTTAATTTTAATTATATTATATTATATTATACTTAATATATTATAACCTTTCCAGCTTTCCATTCAACAGTTGTCTAGGTTGAAATTCTTCCCTTTGCAGACTGCGTCTTCATACTGGGCCCTTCTCTTTAATCGCAACCTGTCTGTGTTTGTGCAGAGGTAATGAAGGCATCCCAGCAGGCTATAGAGAGAGGGGTGAAGGACTGCCTATTTATTGATTACAAACGCAGGAGCGGCCATTTTGACGTGACCACTGTGGCCTCCATTAAGGAAGTGACCGAGAAGCAGGTAATATGTTATTTGTTTATTTATAGTTGCCACCGTGTTGCACGGTGTTTGTCGGGCCATGTGGGGAGGGTTGTCCTGTTGTTCATTACTGTTATGTTAAATGTACATATTTCCGACTTAAAAAGGGACCTAAATACAGCAACAAAATGTAAAGAAACAGCCGTATTGACATAGAAAAAAAATGCCTAAAGCACCATGTTGTCCATATATCCTCTGAAATTAGCACGTAAACCAACTAGCACCAGACTGCCTCTCTTTTTGTATCACATTCTACCATCCATGGTCGTTGCATTAAATCCAGTTCAATTCAAGTGAATGCCAAGCTGCATTCAAGAAGACTTGAAACCAAGAGTATTCTGTGAAAACTTCACTGGGCAGCTTTAAAGCAGTTCCCCTTACTTGTCCTTTGAGACTCTACGATATGCTGTTAACAAAATGGCATATTGTTCTGTAGTGCGTACATCAGGAGCTGGAAAGTGTCATGTTGAATCAAGAGAATGTGTGCTCGTCGACTAAACTTATGTGCACACTTTAAGTTTACTAAAGATACTGTTCTGTGAAACTAGCAAGTGTCAAATAAGATTAGCACACCATTCCACCCTATGGAACACATAAAAAAGAATGGTACACCCCAGGCCATATACAATGTGTGGTGCGGCAGTATGCCACTCCAGAAATGGCAATACACACTTGAGCCCCACTAACTTGTGCAGTGCAGATTCTATGTTAGCAATATGCACACCTTGTTAGTTCATTGTGTTGTAGCTTGAATGTTATCCTCTTTTGTAAGTCGCTTTGGATAAAAGCGTCTGCTAAATGCCTAAATGTAATGTAATGTAACTTGTCCTCATCTCACCCAGGACTGTCACTGTCTGTTGGACATTGCCCCCCATGCCATCGAGCGACTGCATAGCGTTCACATCTACCCAATCGTCATCTTCATCCGCTACAAGAACGCCAAGCAGATCAAGTAAGTCCGCAAAGATGTCAGATGTCTGAATTAGCATTTGCTTCAAAGGATTTTTTTTCTCTGCTATTACTTTGATCCGCCACTCTTTGGGTGAAAGTCGACACTGTCTACTGTCGGTGGAAGCTACTCCACTGTCTTCATGCGGTCTCATTTACCACAGATTTCAGTTGAGTGAGTCTGTCTATGTGTGTGTGTGTGTATGTGTGGTTTAATGGACATACATCTTCAACTGTTTCCTTAAAAGTGGCCTTCTCCAGTCGGACATAAAAAGCATCTTAGTTAATGGAATGACAATAAAAAGGTGCCATAATTGTCATGTGACCAGTAGAATACCCCCATGATGTGAGTGTTATTGGTTGTTTGACAGGGAGCAAAAGGACCCTGTGTATCTGCGAGATAAAGTCTCTCAAAAACATTCCAAGGAACAGTTTGAAGTTGCACAGAAGACTGAGCAGGAGTACAGCAAATACTTCACAGGTATGTGACATACTCAGACTATCATCAGAATCATTTGAGCTCATTTGAACACTAGTCAGAGATCTATAGCTCACCTTCCCACTGGATTTCATGGCCAGTGACTCAGTAATTTGACTCAGTTCCAGGCTAGGTTGGCTAGAATGAGACTGAATTAAGCTCATTCTTAGTCTTTTTGTTTCTTTTGTTTGTTTGTTTGTTTGTCTCAGGGGTGGTCCAGGCAGGGAGTTTGGCCTACATTTGCACTCAGATTGAGACCATCGTGGATCAGGAGCAAAGCAAAGTCCTCTGGATTCCTGATTGATCACCTTTTTAAATCACACTGCGCCGCAAAAAAATCACAGCTACCGCGACCTGTCGGAAACCTGTTGATAAAACACTAGTATGACAACAACAAGAACCGGTCGAAACAAAACTAATACAACATCAACCAGAATCTGTTCATAAAACACTAGTATAACAACAGCGACAACAACGACATAGTTGAACACTAAACAATGATATGAACACTAAACACCTTAACGATGTGAAGGGGGTACAACGGACTAAAATTCTGTGTGTTAACTACATGGTCACATTGCTTTTCCATCTGCATCACTGCCACAGCCACTGGCTACCTTGATACTATCAAAGCGTTTTTTTTGTTTTTGTTTTTTTTTCCAGTCACAGTAGTAACACTTCATTTCAGACAAAAACAAACACTCGTTTACAATCAACAACAATTGTGTTTATGTACTTTTGTCTTGTGTACTTGAATGTGTTTTTCTTTTCTCACTCTTTTTTTTTTTTTTTTTTATTTTTTTTTTTTTAATTCTAAAATCTCACCCATTCTTAGAGCCCAAACCTCTCCTTATTCTTTGTCCTTTTATACTAGTCAGAACAGACTTGATGTTTGTGGGTTCACCTTTAATAACACATTAGCCACTCGTAGACTGGGTAACACCTAAGGAAAGACTGTGTTTGTCGCTAGCATGCAACAGTCTATTGACATACATGCTATCTGTCTGTTATTGATATAATCATCTATAATCTCACTGTTAGGTCACAGACTTACTCTAGTGTAGCATGTGATGATGCTCGCTCAGTGGGAATCACCCAGTGTCTTTTATTTTTCTCCTGTGTATTTTGTTTTCCTCGTCTTTTATTCTCTCGTCGATTTTAATGTATATATTTAAAGGACAAAAAAGTACTGGTGCAATTTTTTTTTTTTTTTTTTTTTTTTTGACTGTATGGTCATTTAATATTTCCCTCCTTGTTAATTTCCAATTAACTTTTTTATATTATTATTATTGATATTACTGTTGATGTTATTTAATATGGTTTTGTAGCTCTGAAGTGAAATGCCGATATATGTTACTAATGGATAAATCCAAGACTCAGTCTTAAAACAGAATTCTGTCCCTCAGTGCCAAATCCTCCATGACTCCCTTTTTATTTTGGCTCCGTTTTGCACTTGAATCTTTCCCTTCTAGCATTTACGCTCTGAAATATATTTTTGTTATCGTATTGCTGTTTTATTTTAGGTACGTTGACTAGTCATCCTGTACAAGCAAATGCAAGTGTGTGTGTGTGTGTGTGTGTGTGTGTGTGTGTGTGTGTGGTGTGTGTGTGTGTGTGTGTGTGTGTGTGTGTGTTTGGCTGTTTGTATGTTTGTATGTCTGGCTGTTTGTATGTCTGTGTGTGTATGAGAGAGAGAAAAGTGTGTGATCAGTGTGTTCCCCATATCATGTCCCTAACATTTCACTAATGTCCTGTACATAAAGCAGGAATTGTTCTCCTACTTTTAATCATGAAGTGAAAAAAAGGGATGTTCTCTTGCACATTTTTATATTAAGAAAATGCTATCCTGTGGTTGGGCCATCTATTCACAACAAACCATTTGGAATCATTACTTCAGTGATGTCAAAAGAACTTTGCTGGATTTGCCAGTAAGTGGATTACTGTAAGAGAAACATTTCTCATAATTGAAGACACCAAATGTGTAAGCATTATGCTCTAATTGGGATTCTTCTCAATGAATAGACATGACCTCTATCTAATGTTAAATTAATAAATACAACTTAAATTGTGGTCTCTCTGTTTGTGTGTTTTTGTCTATATTTTCTTTCTCGGCCCTACAGTTGGCGATATTCCAGAGTTTATGTAGTTGAGTGGATATTATCTGTTATTAGTCTGCACTGTAATAGCTTTTTAAAAACCTGTCTGTGGGAAGCAGCTCTTTCTCCTTCTGTATTTTTTCATATTGAAATGTAATAGATCTATATAGAGGTATATGTAGGTGATACAGCCTGATAGTTTCTTTGGTTCATTTGCAGTTACAGTTGGACATTTGCCATGAGAAAAAGATTAAAAGCAGAGAAAATCACAAGCCTGAATTGATGCTGGTATGTCGAAGAGAGGCAAGTTTTCCTTTGTACACTAGATGGGGTAGTTTAACTGAGAATTCGCCTACCTCATCTCATACTGAGGTCAGTCGGAGACAGTGATGAAGGCTATGCGTTTACTTAACAAGCATCAGGCGACTTGGTTTGGATCAGTTTTTTCCATCTATCGTCATTCTTCAAATATATCTGGATATATTTGGAACATGTTAAAGTAGCAGAGACTGTCGAAATGTTTAAAACAAAAGGGAGGAAAAGGGAGAAATTGTTCATAGCACACCTAATATATAGCCAAACGAAGTACCCGATCAGACTAATACATCAGAGCGTCACATCAGCTATTTTGTCTTTCAGAAAAATGTCTCCTACAATATAAATAATAAAGATTGTGTAAGCCAATTTGAGGATGCTTTGATGAAGCAAAAATAATGGTAACGGGTCGTATTTTCAGTGACGGTCGCCGGCCAATCTGAAGACGAGGCTGTAAAGGATGGCCGCGCATCATACAGGATAAATCTTATCAATTATAATGAAAAAGGTCAAGGGCATGACATCATATTTCATCATGTATCCTAGCCGTGACGGCTTGCCAGTTATTCGTGTGCAAATCCTGTTCTTAAGAGGAGGGACAGCACATGAGTCGCTATCGCACTCAACAGGTTTTCAACTGGAGCTCACTTCCTTCCAGGATGGAGTGAGGAAAACATGTTTGTCTTCCATTAGCCTACCATAATCAGTTACTTGCATGTAACGTGGGCTATTACAGCTAATCGGACGCCAGAAATGTTCTTTATTAAAGATCCGTAATGTTAATGATGTGATGATAGATGCTTATCTATCTGGTCTCATATTCACAACCATTGGTGCCGAGTTACAAATCAATTGTAATTCTTCTCTTCTGGGGTCTTCACTATTGATACAGTGCCGCTTTCCTCCGAAAGTGAAGCAGGTTCGGGCTATGTTGACGTTAACGTCATGATATAAACACATTTGTTTTTCGTATCACAAACTAGACAATGAAGTGCCATCCGCGTCTAGTGTTACAGGCTTCACGAGCGGGCTTTGTGCTCAGACTCCGCCTTCGTACCTGTAAATCTCCCCCATTGAGTTGCTTGCCGCTGACAGGCGATATCAGCTGGCGTCTGGCGACGCTAGATGAGCAGAGAAAGAACAACAGTTGAAATTGCATGTAGGCCAGTGCCTCACGGATTATTCACGAAGGGACTGTTAATATTGTCCGCGCTTAACGGTTAAAAGATAAAATGCTCTGAGGGAACAGTGGGGCAAAGCTGAGGTTATCGACAAGGTGGAGTTTGGAAAACGTCTGTTTGGTTGTACTGTTCGATAGATGTAAAATGCGCCGGACAGATTCGCAATAATCAAGCTGACTGGCCGTTTGCAACAAATTATTTGAAATAATTACAACGAAAGTGTGAAATATGACTATCTGAACTACAGTGTTTTTCAACTGGAAACCCTTCGGGCGCACCGTGAAGGACCTGATGCGTTTGGAGGAGGTGTAGCTTTCAAAGTGGTGATTTGGACGAAGTTATACTCGGCTGTGCGTCACTGGGTACTGATTTGTATAAAGGAGAATTGATGAGACCGAATCGAAGGAAAGGGGTGGCAGCTGAAGCAATATGGCTGAACATGGGTTAGGGGGCGCTGACAGGTGCTCCTCTAAAACCTCTGGATGTTAGTTCTTGAAGATGGCAACCGCTCTGTTGGCACTGGTAGTAGTATAATGACTAACTATAAAAGTGGCATTTTTAAGCCGGGGACGTCCTCTATCCAAATGTCCAAAATGAACGTGATTATCCCGTTTTCGCCCGACCTGCCCTGCGATCATGGTCAGCGCATGTGGTGGGCATTTCTTGCTTCGTCCATGGTCACTTTTTTTGGAGGGTTATTCATCATACTTTTATGGCGAACTCTGAAATACCTGTGGACCGTGTGTTGTCACTGTAACATCAAAAAGAAGGTAATTTCTGACTTTTATGGTTCCGTCTAATTGAATAAATTATGCTATGCTTGAAATGTCACACATCTCTGTTTCAACACAACTCTTGCTTTGCACGTTGCATTTTCAAGAAACTTAGGTATGTACCAGAAATCATCTGAAAGACGAGATTGATGGCCATGGGATGACAGTTACATCATTCCCATCACAAAGGCGCACACAACTGAAACAAAAATATAAAAACGGGGCAACACCACCGTCTAACATAGCACAATTATTCTAGAAAGTAGGCTAAGCGTCATGCGTGGGCGAATTTGAGTATAGTCATGTTCACTCTCCACCAGCTATTTTTTTTATAATGTCATTTTTTACAGGCCAGCGGCTGAATCCCTTTGCTTTTAGCACTTGTTGTTCGCATCCATAAAGTTTTTCACCATGAATATTACACAGATATTGAGCTTATAAGACGTGCGCATTCGCTCTTTAAATAACACATTTCGCACGTTTAAGGATATATATGACTTTTGTTAGATAAATAAATCATCACAATCTCTCGAATTTGACCACAGCAGAGTTTGTATGACATCAATAAATCGTGTTTCAGAATAACTCTGAAAAGATTTTTGATAATTCCTTAAAATTACCACACAAAAGTGAGCTTTAGTGTAACTGTAATTAACGCTGGCAAAGCAGGAAAGTCGCAACGTTTCCTCTTGCGTTTGACTTCCAGCCAGAGTCAGGAATAGGTCTGCCCGACCATAGCTTGTCCACACACCCCTCTCATCAGCTGTTGCTCCCGTTCTGCCCCCCTGTCAAACACTGTTCTCTGAATTCTGCGATGCATTTCTGAAAGGTCTCACCCATGCCAAACGGCTGCTTTACGGTCAGGCATGTGGCTGTATCTCGCGCTGCGTGAGACACTGGCGGAAAGTTCATTCTGTATAGGATAGTATTTTCCCTTAACACAAACCAGCTTGTCTTGTTTTTAGCCCGTTTATGGTTAAAACAAGGAAGAGAGAAAATGTGTGACGATTGAAGAATTACAAAAAAACTGTTCTTTTATTATTTGATTTTCTGGAGCAGTTTTTATTCTTTGCCAGGGTCATTGCTGTGCTTGTTGTTGGCTACCTGTTGACATACCTGAGATACCCTTAGCCAACAGCTTTGGAGTCCATAAAGATGGCCTACTATTCAACCTTTATGACAGGAACAACAGATTTCAACCCTCATGGTCTACATGAAATGTGCCATAGTCAACCTTTATTTTGGCTCACAGATAAAGTGGAAAGACTATTAATGTGTATTGTCAACTATTCCTCAATCTATTTGTTCCAACTAGCCCTATGACTAATATATGGGTATTTTTGTATGCTTTAAGTAAACAAGTTTTATGTTTACAGAGGTCAGACTAAACTTGTTTATTCTACAGTACCATGAGTAGGCCTTGAAGCTGTGGAAATGGGTAATGCATTACATTTCTGACATTTGGGTTTGGCTCTGCTGATAAGAAAATGGTTGGTTTACCTCCAAAAGTTCTTTTTTTTCAGGATAAAGAGGTTTTGCTCAGCTTTGATAAATGTGGCCTGTCACAGCATTAGCTAATAATCAGATCTGTTTATGCCACGCATAGGAAAATTATTTGTAAAGGCTTCGCTTTTTTTCCTCAAAATTTTTATGTTTTTCCTCTGCAATATTAAACTCTTAAGACAGCAACCAGCTATCATTTCAGTTCAGCTGCCTCAAAGTGCCACACCATTTGAAAAGGATATTCAAGGCCAGATTGCAGTGTACACACAGACTCCACAAATTGCAAACATATAATTGAAACTGTCACCAAAATGGACTAAAAGTAGATTATGGTCTTGCAATCGGTAGTCTCGCATGAAACGACTCAGTTGAATGAAACAAGAACCGCAAGTCAATAGATATTTTTTTCCAACAAGCCCACAGTGACTCTCTCTCCCTCTCTCTCTCTCTCATCTGCTTCTCATTGTGATCCAATGTGCCCATTTACTTTGCCAACTGCCAGGCTACTGACCTTCAAAAGCCCTTAGCCCCTATGGACAGGGGGGCTTGGTGGCATTTTACCCTTCAAAGGAATTGATGCTGGGGGTTTGGCAGTATTCATTGACAGAGACTGAGAATGTTTACTTCAATGGGAGGTGGGGGGTTATACTTACAGTAGAGTGGGGCTGCACAATTGAATGGGTCAAACAGGCAAGACAATTTAATAGCCTTAGCTTCAGTGGGTAGTAAGTAGTACACTTACAGTTTACCACTTTTCAGTGAAATATGCAATTGACTTTGAATTGACTATCGTCAAGGTATGTGATCAAGGGTGATCACTGAAAGGTTGTTTTTTAGTCTTGAAACCCTGATATAATTAGTAAGGCACAATGAAAAGAGGCTTAAAGCTTGTCTCTTTGAAAACAACAACACCAAAAATGCATTGTGTCTGGAAGAGCCACCTGCTGGCCCTTGTGTTACCTTCAGAATGCACTCTGGAGAGGTCTGGGCTGCAGGCTGCCTCTCTTTCACATCCTTGATGAGCAGCTCCCTTGAAAAGAACACTCTTGAAATGATGGCAAATTTGCCTGATTTTCTGCTACTTCTACAGAGATGTTGATTACAGTTAACTAATGTTGCCAATTGAGTTATCATATTCCCATCCCTTTATTAGTGTGTGTGTGTGTGTGTGTGTGTTTGTGTTTGTTAGGGTGGGGTACTGGGGTACTTATGGTACCAAAGGGTATCGACTGAATAATGAAGCATCAATCAAGTATTGGTTCACATAAAATCAAAAGCTGAAGCTGAGGCTGAAAATATGATCCTGGCCTTGACTAACATCAGCGTACAGACAGTAGGCCTGCTGCAGTAGTTTGAGCAGCTCCACTCATTGCTTTAATCACCAAATATTCACTAGCGTTTAGAGGTTCAGTACCAAAGCATCAGAAAAAGGTACTGTGGGGTATCAGTACTGAATGCTAAGAGGTGCCGATATCAGTACCAATATTAGTTCAAACCTGATGTGCCCAACCCTAGTGTGTGTGTGTGTGTGTGTGTGTGTGTATATATATATATATATGTGTGTGTGTGTGTGTGTGTGTGCATATATATATGTGTGTGTATATATATATATATATATATATATATATATATATATATATATATCTGTGTTTGTGCGTGCTTGTGTTTTGACTATGTAACGATGCAGCGCAGTGCTGAGTTATCTCCAGGAGACAGCCAGGATTAAGTGCAGTGAGATTGCATTTAAGGCATATTCAGGTCAAACTCCCCATCACAAATGCGATTATTGGTCTGAGGGGAAGGAAATGGTCTATGTGTGTGTGTGTGTGTGTCTGTCAACTGGCAAAGGAGACGACAGAGTAGAGCTGAGTTAATTGTTTTTACTTCTTTATCAGGTTTCTGTGTCTTAGATAGATACGGAGATCGGTTGATCGATGGATACATGTTTGTTCATATGTAGCCAGAGAGAGACGGGGGGGTGCATATATGAAGTAACAGTCAGAGATGGATCTATTGAGGAATAGATTCTATATTAAAAATGTTTCTGATGGTTTACATGGTTTACAGCCCAACAAATATTTAACCTCCATGTTGACACTAGGCAAACTAATATCCAACTGATGTGAACCAATGTGGCAGTCTAAATGAGTTAATTATGTTGCAGTGATGTCTAACTGAATTCTGAACCACACCCAAAACACAATGAATGTAACCCTAATGCGATCCTTTCACAAAAGTCCACAATCTCCTGACCACAAAATCCTTGTAGAGTCATATTAATATATATAATACATAAGACATATTTACTGCAAACAAACACTAAACAGTAAGTGTAGAGTGCTTTAATTCCTATTTAAATTCTTAGAACTGAGATATCTGTTTGTTTGTGTGTGTATGTGTGTGTGTGTGTGTGTGTGTGTGTGAAGAGAGAGAGAGAGAGAGACAGGGAGAGTGATACTTGTTACAAAATTAAATTACTGCATATTTAATCAGATCTCTTGGAGAAAAAATTTTGCTTAATTGTCGGTAATGGGTAAGATCTGTTCTAAAATCTCTCCTTTCAAGAGTATTTGTTATTCCCTTCTGCTGTTTCATGATCTGACTGGTTTCTGAAGTATCACTATCTATCTGTGGACCTATTAATCATTGAGCATAAATTAAACATTGTCACCATTTGTCATCCTTGCAGTGACTCATTTCTGCAGTAATTATGCAATCGAGTGGCAACCAGCAACTCAACCCAGCTGCCAAAAGAGAGCCTTGTGAAACTCCGATAGTCAGGATGATGTCCACTCACTGATGTTAATGCAATGTGTAGGGGACAGGGAAACACACACACACACACACACACACATACATATATGTGTGTGTGTGTGTTTCACTCTCTTTTCTTGGCTTCTCTTGGCCCACTCTTTGGCATTTAAAAGAAAAAAAAGAAACAGTGTAGCCTAATTTGTACTTCCTTTGATTATGTAGCTCAGAACTTTGACAGTGCCTAAGATTTGTTTTACCTATATCTTGAACCATTTGGGGTGGGGGTGGGGGTGGGGGTCGGGGTGCACCTCTGTGTCCCCAAGGTGCTTTTCCATCCAACTTAAAAGCAGTGTCATGCAAGTATATTCTATATGGATTGGATGGCCTTGTTGCCTGGTAACAGCGGTGTTTCATTAGAAGGCATTATCTCACTTATGCAATTGTCTGGGCCTACCAGTGGAAGTGACCTGAACATCAACAACTTCTCAACGCCCCCCCCCCATACACACACACACACACACACATATATATATATATGGACACACATACACACACACAACCCATCTCACCCTCTGGCAGAGCACATGATGATTTTCAGAAACAGAGAAGAGAGGAATGGGTGGGTGTCTTATCTCTCTTCGATGGAAGGTGATAAAGATGCAATAGGAAGCTTCCTCAAACATGACAACTGCCTTTGTCATTGTGTTGGTGTTTAGAAAGGTTGCGCTGTGAGTTGTAGTGTTGTTTATTGTTGGTGTGAGTTAGTGGAGTGCCCCTGTTGTCTGTGCTGCACACTTTTTTGGGGGTGCTTTTCTTTTTCCCCTCTTCTTTGTTTTGTCACTGAATCACCTCCCTGTTCCGTCTCCTTAGAAGGCCATTGTGATGCCCTCTGGTCACACATAAAATCCGAACCTTTCGTTCTCCAGGTCTCCAGCTCTTGATTAATGGCCGCCGTTATCTGCTGAAGAGGCACAGGGTGAGACCTTGATAAACAGCAGAGGGGTGGCTGATGCCGCGATCTTCAATGCTCTGGCATCCGTCTCCCAAAACCATAGTTGCTAACCTGTTATTTAGCGACTACTATGGTTTTGGGAAATGGGACGCCTGGTTGGGGCTCCCTTCGTCCTCAGTTGGTTTTGTTTCAGGTGCCCAATCACCAAATTGGTTTTAGATACACGGCAGCGTAATTGCACTGCTAATTAACTTTCTAATTCCCCTTCATTCTCTTCCTCCTCCTCCTCCTCCTCTATCTCCCTCTCTGCTGCCTGTATGTAATGGATCCCTGAGTCAGTAATGAAGACCATCATAGTACTAAAAGACTGAAAAATCTTAATAACACCACAGTCTCTACAGAGTATAAAGTCAATTAAAATCTTAGATCATAATATGTTGTGTGTGTGTGTGTGGGCGGGCAGTCATGCTTTGTCATCAAAACAACTTTTAAGGCTTGGTTATGTACTTACTTTTGCTGACATCACCGTCTACTTTTCAGTTTGTCTGGTTGAGGGAGCATGCTTGCACACCAACAGACGCACAAACACACACACAGACATGAATACACAAATACAGACACATACACACTGGCATGCATGCATGCATGCATGCACTGACATAGAAGTAAGATTGATGCATGATTGCACACAGACTGCTAAAGGTGTTCTGTAAAGAAGTTCATACAGTCTGCTATGAAAGCCCCTATGGAACTGCAGCTGTGTGGAAGGTTGACTGAGAGCCACTGAGCACTTCCAACTAGGCCTCAAAATTAGAAGAATCATATTTATCCCAAAACACAGAGGGTCCCCCCCCCACACACACCACACACACACCACACACACACACACCATACAAGCAGTGCTTGGACATACATGGACATACAGTCATCACAAAGCTTAGTTAAGCATACATATTTTCTGTAACATGGAGCACCAGGAAGCAAGAACACCCAACTACTGTGACCTCAGATCTGAAGAGGTTGGCCACCAAGTTACGAGTTTACCAAAGGGTGATTGATTAGGACATGTGATGGGCCCTGGTGCTGGTCATCTCACAAAAATACCATAAAAGGAATAAGCACAGAATTGTGTTTTTGGTTTTTTTTTAACTGAGGAATTTCCACAATTATGATTTACAGTTTGGCTTTATAGTGCTCTGATTGGCTGTCTAGAGTGTCAGTAAGCCTTTTGGGAGGGCAGAGCCCAGGCTCTGATTGGGTGTGTGTTGCATATTCTGGGAGGGCAGAGCCCAGGCTCTGATTGGGTGTGTGTTGCATACATGGAGACTGTAGCTTCATGTAGCCTTAAAAGTTGGTGTAGAACATCTTATTATATATCCCATTATACATCTTTCTCCTGAAGGTCCCCCTTCGAACTGAATTCCAGAGTGCAACTTATTTAAACAAGAGAAGTGTTTTAATTTGTGATTAGATGTGACAGTCAATAGGCTAGTCCTTTCCATAGCCCACTCTTCACACACACAAGGCCAATTGGCTAATGGTTATTGTGTAGTGGGCTTTGTGTGATCTGAGAGGTTAATAGACTGAATTAAAATGTCAGGTTGGAGGGCGACGTGCCATTTTCAGCTTGGATGGATTGTTTCTAAGGAGGTGTCCTTCAAAGCACCACAATGCACCTTCGGGTGCAAATAGCGGACTGTCAAAATATTGACCTTTAAACGGTCATCCTCACCTTTACAAAGCCTTCAAATGAAATAAGTCATCATAAAGCTGTGTGGAGATAACAGGAGGTTTGGACATCAGTCCACACTTTATCGGCAGAATCTTCCCCCCAAACATCCTAATATTTAGTGGGGGTTTTTTGTCCTGTTTTGTGAGGGCTTTGGCAGTTGAGAGGTGTCCCACCCACCTTGTTAAAGCCTTGGCTATGACTGTCAGAGAATGATTGAAATCATTGTATTTACTGATGATCTTCAAATCACCCCTCTCCTCAGCCTTGTTCTCTCTATCATTTCAGGCAAGCGTAAAGATTGGTTTAATTGGGCCTTTGTATTGCATGGTAAGCTGTAGGCAAAACTATTGGGTAAGGGCTAATGAATGACACAGCAAGATGTATTAGATATTAAGGCACGGCAGAAATGGTAATATGATCACGAAATGAAATTGAGTCAGATATAATGTCAGGTTATACCACAGCTTGATCAGATTTCCTATTGTGATGCACTATTTAGATGTTGTTTTAGTCTGTCACACTCACTGATCTCATAAAGAATAGATATTCTTCAAGGATCAGTGGTCACACTGCATTTGGGAGTATGGGAAACAGTGATTTTACAAAAGCCAAGACGGGATAGAATCTTTGGAGGCGGAGCT
This sequence comes from Tenualosa ilisha, assembly GCA_015244755.2. Lineage (NCBI taxonomy): Eukaryota > Metazoa > Chordata > Actinopteri > Clupeiformes > Clupeidae > Tenualosa > Tenualosa ilisha. Next base: position 1,077,577 of record PYXC01001129.1, read on the forward strand.
TGACAACAACAGATAGAACTAACGACTCAATTTCGACCATAGCAACTATCCATTTAGAACTAGTAACGGCAGTTTATTCTGGTAATTTCTGATTGAGACGAAGTATGGTGGAAAGAAGTAGTTCTGCAAGTATAGTTCTGTTTTAGCTATCAGAACATACCACTGTTGTTGTTGCACAGTTTTATCAGCGGCGTGCATATTACAGATATTAATGCCCTCTGAAGCATAAACTCAACTTAGTTTCGTAGCCTTACTTCCACTCATGCTCGGCAGGCTTGGTCTGGACAGGCTCAGCCGACTTGGGCTGGAGAGTTTCGGCTAACTTGGGCTGGACAAGCTGGACAGACTTGGTCTGGACAGGCTCGTCAGACTTGGGCTGGACAGGCTGGACAGGCTTGTCAGACTTGGTCTGGACAGGCTCGGCAAACTTGGTCTGGACAGGCTCGGCAGACTTGGTCTGGACAGGCTCTGCAGACTTGGTCTAGACAGGCTGGACAGGCTCAGAAGACTTGGTCTGGACAGGCTTGACAGACATGGTCTGGACAGGCTCGGCAGGCTCATCAGGCTCTGGCCGGACAGGCTTGACAGGCTTGGGCTTGACTGACATGGTCCAGGTAGTAGACATAGACAGACTAGTAGGGACAACAGACTTAAACACTGATGAACAGATGTTAGGACAGATGAGACAAGGACAGATGCGGGGGCAGACTGAACAGACACAACTGCAGAACCAGACACACACACGGGATAGATTCAGACACCGACTCAGAGGGGAAGGACTCGAATGGAACAGATTGAGACCCAGGCTGAGATGGGACGAACTCAGATGGAACAGACACTGGCACAGACTCAGGCTTTAGAACCGGAGGAGAACACACACCATTATAGGGACAGTAACAGGGACCATAACAGCGTGACAGGAACCACAGCAGGGTGACAGGAACAGTGGCTGGGACGATTACAGGTATAGTGGTGGGAATGGATATAGGAACACTAATTGCCAACAGTAATAGTCACCAGAACACAGATGGGTATAGCAACTGGAACAGAGACAGGGACAGCAGTTGAAACAGGAACATGAACAGACACTGGGACGGTGGCTGGAACAGGAGCTGGGACGGACACAAAAGTGTAAATAGGCTCCTTGGTGTCTGACTGGGTGAACTCTAGCTTCTGACAGGGGCACACTGACAGACACTTGGAATGATTAAACAAGGCTGAGGTATAGGGTCTGATAACCTAGGGCAGACACACCAAACACGTCTTTACGCTTAGACATGCATACACACTCATCCACAGACAAATCCGACACACACACGCATTCAGGGGCGGACTTGAGCACACAGTCAGACACCTCTACACATGCAGGTGCACAGTCAAACACACTCTCAGACATACACTCAGACCCACTCATCTCATTGTCAACTTCACAAAGACATTCACACACAGGACTCACGCACACCTTCAGACGCAGTTGCATCCTCAGACTCGGACATATTCACACCCTCAGACACAGACACACACACACTCACACTCACACCCTCAGACTTGGACACACTCACACCCTTAGACTCGGACACACTCACAACCTCAGACATGCATACACATTCATCCATAGACAAATCCGCACACACACACACACACACGCACAGAGAGAGAGAGAGAGAGAGAGAGAGAGAGAATCAGTCTCACACACACATTCAGACTCAGTCCCACGCACACACTCAGACTCAGGTTTGTTTACAAGAACAGACTGGGCTGGAAAATTCAGACTCAGGGACTGACGGAACATGAGAAGGCATCGCACCGACAGTCATGGCCAGGCAATGCATCAAAAGTCTCAGCAGCAGGCAGGACATTGGCCGTGGAAATAGTTTCATCCGTAGTGCTGGACAGCAGACTACTTTGTCGCTGGGCAACAGACTTCTTGCTGCTGGTCTTGCGTCTTCTGGGGGGTATACTACTAAGCAAGGTTACTGGCTAACCCAGATAACTTCAGGTGTAACTGCTGATCTCCAAACAACATGTCACTTCAGAAACAACAGAAACAACATCAATGCAGTGTTCTTTTGGAGGTCAGTGGTTACTCCTAAAGATAGCTGTGTTAACCAGTTACCTCGCTTCATAGTATAGGCCACGGAGCCACGCTTCCTTGGTGAGGGTGGTTAGCACAGCCAGGGCTCCAAGGGTGAGGGCTCAAGCTGAAGGTAAAGGGATTTGTCTGGGGAGTAACTGCATGATCCGTGGTCAATGGTCTGAATGGGTGACTAAGGGCCAGTTAACTGAGGACAGGCTGTCTGAGGAACTGGCTGGAGCCTAAAGAAACCTAGACTAACTACTCGTTCTGTTAACATAGACCTAGCCGACCTCAAGGTTGATCGGGGCTGGATATTGGCACTTGCAGGGTCTGACTGGGGTGCTGGGGGTCAGTCTTTTCTATGCCAGACTTTGACAAATTCGAACTGGGTCCAGGAGACGCTGCAGGTTCCTCCTTGAGTCACCTGTCTGCAAGGCTAACATCTCCATACCAGCAACCTCCTTCAACCACGGTTTAGAGGTGAAAGTTCTCTCCATTAAAACAACAGCTGCTAGCTTGCGGTCAAGGTCCTTGTCACAACAAATAACGTCTTTAAGCTTTTCAAGCTCATCAAAGTGAAACTCCGTATTAGTTGAAGTTGACTCGGCTGTAGGTTGTGACTTGGTTGCTGGCAGCTCAGGAGTACATGGATCAGGAACTGACGGATCTGGAGAAGAAGGCTCAAAAACGGGCAGATCAGAAGCAGGCGGTTCACTTAGACAGGGGCTGGTGACTAAAACACTTCCCTCAGGGGTATTAGTGGCTGTCCAACAGCCTTCATGTCTGCTGGGTTCATATTCTGGCTAGGCGGAGACATGTCAATAGACCGATAACAAAACACATGACCAAACAAGAGAGATAGGAGCACCTGGCACTACAGGAAGTGGAACAAGACAAAATAGACATTGCTTAACTACAAACTAAGAGTCCACACTCACACCACACATAACAGAATAAAACCCTGACACTGTTTTCTTCATCACTCTTTGTCTTTGTCTTTTAGCAGCTGTGTTAATTCCAGCCTCATAGGGAGTTGAAATATGAGCATAGTAGGTTAATAACTAGCCTCCAGCTTCTTTTTGTGAGGCTTCCTCCACCAATTAACCAAATGGCCTCTCGCCCCAAATCGGAGGTGTTTGGAACCCCCCCCCCTGAGTTGAGTTGAGACCATGATGAAAAGAGTTTTTTAAGGAGGGGGGCTTAAGAAGGCAACGGGGGAAGACAGTTGAAAAGTAAAACCTCAAGCCTCAAGCCTCATTTAAAACTCGGAGTCTCTTTTTGTATGCAAATGGTCTTTATGAGAAGACTCAGCATGAGCACGCACGCAAGAGAGAAGGCTGGTCAGGTGTAATTACGGGATGTCTGCTAATGATCTTGGGCACATGCTTAATGAGTGGTAATGCATGGGGTTTGGATAACACAAAGTCTTTTCTTCTTTAAAATCATTATCCAAAATTTACCTTAAAAGACCAATACAGAAGGGCATACTTTAGAAATATAGAAACCCAGTTTCTCCTATAATGAGGTAAGCCTTGCCATTGACTAGAGAACTGCAATCTAGAGATCTGTTAAAAAAGAGAGCTTTTAGTCAAGAACTAGGCTTAGTGCATGTATAGGAGACCTGCTGAAAGTGTATCTGTCTAATACTTGTATAATTATACCCCCTCTCATCCCTGGCTTGGTGGAGTGTTACTTAATAGCTTTTCATGGAAGCCTCATGAAATGACTTAACAAGTTGTTAAATAATGCAGAGACCTGCCAGGATTCTCATTGACCGAAAGCCTTATCTCCACTCTTAATGGGTTCGTCAAAAATAAATGATTCCCTCTGTGTCTATTTATAACGCGAAACAGAGGAAATTAACCATTGAGGCCAAATTTAAACTAGAAAAAAAATGTGTTGATAAAATGGATTCATATCGCTTATGAAGCTTGTGGTACTTTTCATAGCCACAGGTGTTCGAAGACAGTCAAGGGAGTCGCATGCTGACTTATCAAAGCTTATTAGCTGAAAGCTTGCTATGACATAGAGCCACAAGACACATCACACACTTAACTGGTACCTAACTAAACATTTTCCTTGCTGAAGAGTTCAGATGCAAAAGTCTATTTTCAGAAATGTGCAAAAATTAAGTTGTTTTGTTTTATAATGATATGTAAATATTCTCTATCAAACTGTAGTTTGAATGTTATTATCAAGTAAAAAGAAATGAAGCTGAGGCAAATGGAAAAGTGGAGTTGGACTGATGATAAAGTTTATCAACATTTCTGTAAATTCATCGCAAATGGACTTAGAGGGTTTTGCATCTAAACTCTTCTGTTGCTGTGATTCTTTTTTTTTGGTATTGATATTATCATACCAAAAACATGTGCTCTACTACTATTAGTAATATTCTCTAGCTAGGCATTATTTCTATTTTAAATCATTCATTTTATCAATAATATTTATCATTGTTATTGTACGTTGCTTGAGTGGAAGCGTCTGACAGAAGTACCATCACTATAAAATGTCTTTATAATTTTAGACGATTACATTGATTAGCTTGTTTTTAGTGGACACATTGCCATAAATACTAGCAAAAGAATGGTGTACAGTTGTATCAGAAACACACAGCGAAAAAAAAGGTGAATTCACACTATTTTGATAATGCCCTCTGTCCACCTTTGTTTCACGAAGAAATGCTATCTGGATTAATTGGACCTAGGGATGTCTGCCATCACCACTGGCTATTTATCTTTGAACTTTGCCTTAGTTTAAATAAAATATTTATAAGGGGAGCCTTTTTCAGGGGGACTGTTTTAGACACGATCATTAGTCGCGACAGGACAGCTGTGTAGAGCCAATTAAGCATTCTTTCATGAGCTCCACACACCATTTCCCCCAAGTCTCTCTCATGACTCCTCTTTCTCTCTTTTTTTCTTATCTGTCTTCTCTCTCTTTCTTTCTAAACTTCCCTTCGCTTTTATACCACTAAAAGCCTCTTCTATGGCCTGATTCATTGTCAACTCAAGGACGCAAACTCGAACACATACTTGTAGCACAGACTGAACATGCGTTGTTGGGTACACTACCATTGTTTGGTACCCTTCCATTGACTCCAATGTTATCATGCGCACTAGAAAATTTGACACCACGAGCTTTGCTATGCAAGTACACATCATGGAGCCCTTGCATTCGCGTCTGTGTATGTTTGTATGAAACAGCCTTATTAAATGTATTTAAGATGTGCATGCATCTTGTTGCAGTCACTTGGCTTGCTGATTTTGACTCTCGGTAGTGTTAAGTCATAGCCTGACAAGCCAAACTACAACATGAAAATGTATAGTCTGGCCATTACCATTAGACCATTAGACTCCTGTCTACACTCCTGATGTTGAACTATTTTGATCACTTTGCAACCTAAGAAGTTGGTTCGGAGCTGACACCTAAAAACAGCTATAGTGCCTGCCCTCTCTCCAGGTAACGGAAGTTTGAAATGACACACCCTTGCATCCAAAACCCAGGAGGTGCGGTAATTGCTAGGAAAGCAGACATTGCTGGACAGGTACCATTAGTAACTTGAGCACGTCAACTCTAGGAATTGGCAAGCCTTCTCAAATAGGCTTTGACTGTAGCTCTGTTTTGCTAGTCGAATGAAACTGTGAAGTGTTTCTGCTAAACCACATACTTGAAACCCCCTCCGGATTTCATCTTGTTATATTGCTTGCTATGACCATTTGTTTGTTGACAGAGAGACATATTTTCCTTACCTGCCAGCAGGATCGGTACTGACAGTGAAATAGAGGGGTTGGGTGGGTAGGAGGTGAAAGGATTAGCACCAACCTGGCAACCACTGCTTCACTGAGCATTGAAGTACTGGCCGATATTTAGCAGACTCCCATAACACCCCCATTGCCTCCAGTGGAGAATGGCAGACTGTCACCCTTTCTTTTTTACCCTCCATGAAACAACCTTTCTTCTGGCTGTACCAATCTTCTACAAGACGTCTGGACAGCTTAACCCTACCCAGTGTTACAGATGGGTGCATTGACAAGTGCAGCAGCTGGGGGAGAATGTTAAGAGGTAGATCTGCCACTCCCCAAAGAAGTGCACCATTTGCACATTAAATCAGAACATAAGCATTGAACTGTGACTTGGTCCAGGGCATACACACGTCTTGCACAGTGAACTAGAAATAAGCAGCAAAATGCAACAGCGACAAGTGGTGTTGGGTTTTTTTTGTTTGTTTATTTTTCTCACTCCTCCCTGCGGATGGAAAAATGAATTGAAGTAGAACGAGTCAAAAGAAACTGTGCTCTCAACAAAAACGGTGCTCTCACCTTTCCTCAGTTGAACTACTCACACTTATGTTTTATCATATCTTGTTCGCTTGTACATATTCTCAGTCTCTCCACGGGGAACATGTTGAGGGGGGGAAGCTGCATCACAAGAGAATTTGTCAAGCCGCTGTGGATATTAAAACTTTTTTTTTTTATTTTCAGTCAGTCGCTGACTGTACCCCATGTCACCTGGTGAGTCACTGTCAGAATTTCTGACTTGCTAGAAGACTACAGCACGTAATGATTCTTCCTGTACGTCTGTGTGGTGGGAGAGAAGCAACAACTCTGGAAGCCAGAACTGCAAACATTAATGAAAAAAAAATAAAGCAAAGCCTTTCTGCAGTATTTCTGCATGATTGAATGGTGTGAAAATACCATTTGCGCCTTTTCAGTAAACAAAAACAGTAATGGTGCACTTTTGTCGATGGCAACTGCGTGAAGTCATTTTTGGAGCCTAGTATCAGTGGGCCATCATGAAATATTACTAACAAAGCCATAGCCAGTTAAATAGAGCAGGATTCCCCTGCACCACAGAGGCCAGTGGGCAGTCTGACAGTCTTTTCTCTCATCATCTCTCTCTCTCTCCATCTCTCTGTCTCACTCACTCCACTTTTGCCCACCTTCCCTTGATTCAAAATTCTCTTTCCTCTTGACAGCTTGTCTATTTCCTGTACAGCATCCTACACTCTGCTTCTGTATTGGCCGAAAGGTTGTGTGTTGTATGTATTCAGTGTAAGTAGTATAGACAGTAAAGCAATACAGCATTTAGGAAGGAGCTTTTGTTGTGCATATACTCTTGTTATACCCATAGTCTAGCTCCATTCCTCTCTCCCACTTTTTCTTTCTTTGGTTTTGCCCCACTGTCTCTCTATCACCCACTCTCTGTCCCTATGTCTCACTCTCTCTGCCATTCTTCTTCTGTGTGTACATAGTGGCCATGCTCACACAGTCAGTCTGTGCAGTGTGTGTGTGTGTGTGTGTGTGTGTGTGTGTGTGTGTGTGTGTGTGTGTGTGTGTCTGCCTGGTTATGGTTATAAATACATATCTCCCAGGACCTGGCCAACTCCCCTGTGTAGCAAAACTGTAAGTTGGTCTAACAGCTGCACTGAAGCCAAAGCATACCAGTGCTGATACTACCACCACCACCACCACCAAGCATCCCACCTCCTCCTCCTCCCCCTCCTCCTCTTTCTCCATATCTTCCTCCTGCTACTGCTCCTGCTGTGACTGCTACCACCAATTTAACAGTTAGGACAAGCCCAGCCCAATCCCCAGTCCCCAGCTCATTTCCAACAGGGGCCACAGGCCTTCCCTTTATTTATGCCGGTGTTCTGCCAGTGTTGGCAAATCGAGATATTAAGTGCGATCTCGTATTAAATTCATTATCTCCCCCTGCAATGGAGTAGGTGCACTCACAGAGCCGAGTGGCATTCCCGGAACGAGTGGTATTCCGAGCGAGCAATTACCGGGACTTGATTTCCTCCATGTATTCAGTCAGACAAAGCTGTGGAGGGATAATTATTGTGGGACAGCTGTTTTTTATTTTTTTTGTTTTTTAAGCTGGAGAGCACTTGTCGGGCTTGCTAAATTGCTGCACTGACTGCATTGTTGTGGCAACAGTCGCTGTTTTATTTTTGTTGACGTTGTTGTTGTTTCTGCTGCTGTTGTCGAAGAGTTTCCCACCAATCCATTATAAAAGTGATTAAAATCGTCAGGGAGAGGGGGGGAGTGAGAGGACACGGATTAAGGATCTCAATGAGTGGGTGGGGGAGGATGTGAGGCCAGCAATCTGGATGGCAGAGACTGAGACTTGTCGTGTTATATTATAAATCTGTGGCACTGGGTCTAAATTGCATATGTAGTGAAGCCCTATATAGTCCAATATACACTTAAAGATTGCATTCTAGAGCTGAGTGCAGGGTGTCTTATGTTGACAATGCTCTGTATATGAGGAAATTTGCTATCACTTTCTATGAACCCAGTATTCATAAAGCATTATAAACACATAAAGGGTTATAATGCATTCATAAAGTCTTATAACTAATGTAATGTGTTCATAACTGTTTATACACATTATCTTATCACTGGACTCAAAGCATTATGATGTTATCTTACAAACCTTTACAACTTAAAGTATTAGTTTTAGCTTAATTTATTAATTGTCTTTTTATAGGTCCAACTGCTCACGTTAAATAATGAAGCATTACAAGCGTGTCTTCAGGTTGTAAAGACTTATATGATAACTTTATAATGCTTCATAATAGTCATGAGAATGTATAAACAGATACAAATACTAATGTCATTAGTTATAAGACTTTATGCATTCATTATAAGCCTTTATGAACGCATTTTAAATGTTTATGAATACTGGGTTCATAAAAAGTGTTACTGGAAAGTCTTTTAAAACTTGCTAATTTTTTGCTTTTTTGACGAAGAAGAAGAATTGTGTGAACTGTAATTGCGAAAAGAAATATGCAGGAGCCAAATGCAGGACCGCCAGTATTTTGGGAAAATCATTCGCTCTGAACCTGTCAGCCTCTATCGAAATTCGTCAGGCACGCACGCCCCATTAACTCTTTCCCAAAGCCTGGACAGTACTGTCCTGCAGGCAAGCTCCCACTTGATGCAACAGCTTTGTCAGTACTGTTATGCTTAGCATTCAACCGGCCAGTGACTGTTGAAACTTTAATACTGTTTTGTCATGTCAAGCATAAAAATAACGTGCCCAGTATGCTTAAGCATGCCTGTTACGAGGCCAGGCCTTCGTCACAGCTGAACTCTGCCTGAGAGGGAGCGGCTTGTCTTCACAATGTGGGCACAAGGCCATGGTACATACAAATGGGTGTTGTACTAAAAGACATGTTGTATCATTGCTCTGCTGGTCAATGTCTCTTTCCATTTAGTTGACCATTTTGTGTTGGAAGAATGATATTATGGACCTTACAGATTATGAAAAATTGGTGTTAGGATTCAAAGCAATAAGACAAATTTGGTAAATCGAATAAAGCGTTGTCTTTCAGTGTTGTCATCAGTGTCACTGTTGACCGTGCAACATTGTCAGATTGACATGTTCAGAATTCCAACATACGTCTGGATAGAGTTGCACATCATACTCCAACCGTTTGCAGCGTTCTTTGATGCACTTTGATGCACTCCCCTGACCTGGTATTCTTTGACGTAGGCCCTGTTTATACGTATCTAGACATTTTTATAAACTAATATTTTTTTACCCCTTTGAGTCTTTTGTTTTCACGTAAAAGGACTTTTAGCCACCTCAAATGGATATTTTTTAAAACAGCCTCCAAAGTGTTTTGTCAAAACGCTGTATTTTCTGGATTCCACTGGATAGATATAAATGCAGTAAAAAAAAAAAAAAAAAAAACTGATTAAAAAAATTTAAATGTAATAAAAGTATTAATAAAAATGTATAGATGTGTGTAAACAGGGCCTTAATGCTTTGCCTTTGTCTCCATAGCTTTTGCAATGTGCTGGGCTACATCCATTCATAGAGACCGCTAGTCAATAATCTGTGATTTATGATCAAACAGGAGTCCAACACATGCTGCATACTTTCTCACGCATGCCAGGAGTTCTTTGAAGCAACAGTCAGTGACGGGGGTGGATGAGGTAGTGGTAGTGATGGTGGGGGGGTTTAGAGGGTGGAGAGACACATGATGGCTCTCGTGCTGTGCTGTGCACTACCTTTTGTTGTGCGTCTCCAGTGCCCCGTTGAGGAGATCAAACAGAGGAGGTGGTGGTGGGGGTGGTGGTGGTGGGGGGGGGGGGAGCTCAGGGCAGTGAAGCGGCACTTTCTCGGGAAGAGCTGTGAAGATGTGATGCCCACATATTCACAGCTCCGACCAACCTAGCGCCAAACGCTAACACAAAGTGAAAAGCCTGAGAAGTGCACCTTCTCGCCTGCAACGACTGCAGCTCTCCTTGACAGCTACTCCCAAGGGCAATCATTCTCAGGCCATCCAGCAAAGTTGAGCCTGCTTTCTGATCTTTTCATCTGTGGCAAACACAAATCAAAACTGTGTTTGCAACAGCGATATTTATTATGTATGATTGTGATTCAGTTAAGAATCTAATTTGGAAAGTGTTTGGCACAGTGTAATGGTTCCAGAATGAGAGGGCGGTACTGGAACGTTGCGGCATGGAACATGCCAAGCTCTCTGTTCCGTGTGCTTGTTCCCAGCGTTTCCCAGTTGACAGCCTACACACAGTTTGATGGCTGTGGATACCATGGTGATACATTAATCAGTGTCCATGATATTACGTTTAGTCACCATCCCAAAACAAGATACAGTAACCATTGCACAGTTGCATTCAAAGTGTATTCTACAGTATATACACAAATTAATTCAACTATAAACCTAAGTGTAGAAATTAGCTTGAAAAGTTTTGATTTTTTTTGAAGATATTGCTTATTGTTCAGGGATAGCCGGGGAAAAGTAAACAACTGAAACCAGAATCAAGAAAGAAATAACAGATGTATTTTGATCTACATTTGTACATTCCCACTACAGAGAACTGGGAGATGACAGTGCAGGCCAAGCTCAATCTCAGATTGAGGAAATGAGTCAAGAAAGCCAAGCTATTTGAAGAATATATTAAACTGGAATCAGAAGAACATAAATGGGAATGGTTTACAGAAATGTCTTCTTGGTCTTTCTGTGTTGACATTAGATTCCTTTTGGACTTTTACCATTTGATCTGACGATGTGCCCTTTCCTGTAAAACACTGCATCTGATGTTGATGGCCATACTACTGAGGTCAAGATATACATCAAGAATTGTATTTAGTGACTTAAAAATCAGTGCTTCTGCCATTAATCATGATATTACTTAGCTAAAAAACACAAACTATGGTCTTTTAATGATATCTAAAGCCTTTCACATCCAACCAACTTCACCTTCAAACCTTTCTCAGTTTGTCTACCTATGTTATATTTGTGCCGCTGAAAGTGAGTTTATTTTCCTGTGAAGCCCATGTGGTGTTTAACACAGTCCTACATATTATGAGACATTCAGCTATAAAAGTAGACAGGCAGCTATAATTCACTTACTCTTTTTCATCTTTCCCTCCCTCCCTCTCTCTCTCTTTCTCTCTCTCTTTCCCTCTTTCCCTCTCTCTCCTTGTCCTTCTCTCTCTCTTTCTTTCCCTCTCTCTCCCTTTCTCTCTATCTCCTCTTTTTCTCTCTCCTTTTTCCTCTCTCTCACTCTCTCTCTCTCTCTCTCTCTCTGTCTTTCTCTCACTCACTCTCTCTCTCTCTCTTCCTCCTCCCCTCCCCTCCCAGGATGTTCAGAGAGTCAGTAACCCCACAGGCATTGGCGTGGACGGCGTGGCCAAACGAGGGGATGACAAGGAGGCAGAGGCGGCCGCCAGCGAGGTGGGCTGGATGACCTCAGTTAAAGACTGGGCAGGGGTCATGATCTCGGCGCAGACGCTCACTGGACGCGTCCTGGTAAGTTACACCACTCCACCCCTCCCCTCAAGGGAGCACAGCCCAAGGCCACATCATTCATAGCCCCACAAAAGGGGTTGACAAGGCTGCCCCTCTGGCCCCAAGCCCTGGCTGGCGCTACAAGGCCTACAGCATGGGATCACAATTACCATAGTACCCATAATGCCGTTTGTGTACCTCCGCTAGCTCAGCTCAGGCTTGTTACCATTAGTTCAAACTATGCCAAGGTCACAGGTTCAATTACCAAGAGAGGGGTCTGTTGATATAAGCAGGCCTTCACTGCACTGTAAGTCGCGTTGGATAGATATGCTTTGGTGAGTGACTCATTGTAAACGTCTAAATGCGGAAAGCCTACGTCATGGGACGCGTAAGCCCACCTTTCAACATCACACAGCTGTGTCTGTCTTTGGGTGTTCACAAGGCAAATTCATTTAGATGACAGCTTTGCTCTGCATGTGTGTTGTTTGACTAGCCTTGAGAAAAGTTACTTTGAAAACTCCTACAGATCTCTAACACCCTCTTCCAGTGAGCCATTCATACCCATCTCCACTTCATCATGG